>PVIC010028417.1:0-23223 GCA_004025085.1 Thryonomys swinderianus
GGCATACTAGTTTTCAGAGCTGAAGTGCCCTCTTTTCCTCCTTTCTGCCAAGGTTGGTCCACTTCCTCCACATAGACTCCTGAGCACTCTCAGGAGGCCAGGGAAAGTTTCATGAAATCCATTCATTACAAATAACATGCTTTGAAGTTTATTTGGACTAGTGATTTTGAAAGCCAGCACCAGGACCAATTTGTGAATTCGGGAATTCAATTAATGGGTTGTCTTCAAAACTGTTTTTAAATGGGTTAAGCATAAAATGGATTACAATAATCAGAACTCAAGAGTACACTCCATGTAGTAATGACTTTATGTGTATGTGATGAAGTATTTCTAAAATACAGAAGCATTGTCTTTACGGTATAAAATGGCTGATCTTGTGGGCTGCACTGAGACCTTGTCTTGTCAGCTCTCACATGATTATTGAATATCTGCCGTCTGCTGGTCCTGCCCTGTCTTAAGTGGAAGCCAGGAGCCACACAATTGTTGAGTGGCATGGTCCGCAAGATTTTAGGTGTGTTCTTAGGTGTAAATTTCAGAGGTATCTCTGAACTTCTGCATGGAAAAAAAATTCTAAATTTTTTTCCCATTGATTATATATTATTGGAATGGTCATTTTTGATACATTGGGTTAAATAGAAACAATTAAGAAAGGTCATGTCTTTTTTTACTTTTAGAAATATCCCCGTGACCCTTGAGCTAGGCCTTGTCTCTAGCGGACAGTAATGCTTGACAGTAATGATGGGAATACAGCAGTGAACAATAGCTACTAAGTCTTCTACTCCTTGCCCTAAGAGATGGAATAGGAGAGAAATGTCATCAATAAAAACTTGCTCCCGGGTGCAGGTGGTGGTCAGAGGAAGGAGGTTGCTTCTATAAATACCGTGGTCCAGGTAGGTCTTACTGTAAGCTCATGGCATTTGAACAGAGACAGAGGTGTTCTAAATAGACCAAGTGTACCAGCTGCTGAAGCAAGGCCATCTCAGGATGGCGTGGTAGGTGAAGAAGTATCAGGGCCAGGCTGAGAAGGACATTAAAGCTCATTGTTCCAGAAGCAAAACTGAGCCTTCGAAGGGATTTAAAAAAGAACAATAAGTGACTCATACTTTGGATGGATCACTCTGGATATAGTTTGGAAAACGGACTGTGGGTGGCTGATACCATAGGAGGGAGACCTGTTAGAAGGCCACTTTATAGTCCCACAGAGAGATGATGTTGACCAGGTCAAGATGGTTGTCTGATTGACACAAATCTGAAATTTATGTAAGATCTAGGCAGAGAATTTTCTAGTGTGATGGTGTAGAGACTGAAAAGGCTGTGTCGTGAGTGACTGCAAGCCTTTTGTCTTGAGCAGTGAGGGTTCTCAACAGGACTGACCAAGGTCTTGTTTATAGGAAGAAACAGGAGTCAGGCTAAAGATTAAGGCTTCAGTCCAGGCAACTGGTAGGAAGGTGGAGCTGCCACAGCCTCAAATTGGGAACCCCTGGGATGGGCAGTGTTGGGTGGATGAGGGAAGCACGGAGATCAGGCATTGGAGAGCTTAGCTGTGTGTTCATCCTGATTGAGATGTCTGAGTTGGAATCTAGATTTGTAGTTTGAGAAATTAGCTAAGGAGGCTATCAATTAAGAATGCAGAAGCAGGGCCGGAGGGTTAGCTCAGTGGTTCCGGCACCTGTCTCGCAAGTGCAAGGTCCTGAGTTTGATCCCCGGTAACCACATACAATGCTGGGTGTGGAGACTCACACCTGCCAGCATTCAATACCACATACCACAGTGCCAGGCGTGGTGGCTCATGCCTGTCATCCTAGCACTTGGGAGGCAGAGGCAGGAGGATTGCTGAGTTCAAGGCTTGCCTGGGCTACATAGTGAGCTCAGAGCCAGCCTGAAGTACAAAGCGAGACCCTGTCTCAAAAAAAAAAGAATGCAGAAGCAGGGCCAGAGATTTGGCACAGTGGTTCTGGCACTGGCCTCGCAAACGCAATGGTCCTGAGTTTGATCCCAGTAACCACATACAGTGCTGGGCATGGGTGACTCATGCCCACCAGCAATCAGTACCACATACCATAGTGCCCGGCGAGGTGGCTCACGCCTGTCATCGCAGCACTCCGGAGACAGAGACAGGAGGATTGCTGAGTTCGAGGCTTGCCTGGGGTGCATAGTGAGCTCAGGGTCAGCCTGAACTACATTCTGAGACCGTCTCAAAACAAAACAAAACAAAACAAAACAAAACAAAACAAAACAAAAAAAATGCAGAAGCATGTAGTATCAGATATTGGTAAGGGGATGAAACTGGATGGATCCATCTAAGAAACAATGGTGTAGAAAAACAAGAGAAGGGTTCTAAAAGCTGTGTTGTGAATCTGGTACCATTAAAAGTTCTGAGCATGGGATGATGAGAAGGAGGTGCCAAACATGGGAGACGTGGACCTATAGTAAACCAGAAACCTGTCTGAGCAAGTCTTAGAGGTTAGTCAATCTGTCAGATGCTGGGAAGAGGTCAAAAAGATGATGAGAGAGGAATGGCCATTGAGTTTGCTGATGTATGTGTCAAGATGACCTTGACTGGAGTCAAAAATATTTGCATCTCAATTCTATAACACTCCCTGACTTCATATAACTACCCATTTGTTTACTGATATTAAGTGGCTTTCATCATTTTTTCCTATTTTTTTTAAGGTTACCATATTTACCCCCAGGCCCTGCAACCTCTTGCCTGCGAAGTTTGGATCACAGGGGAGCCTATGATGAGAGAAAAATAAAGGAATCCTGTATACTTGGTTTCCTTCTACCTATATTCATCTGATGGCTTGGCAGTTTGGAATTTAAATAAAAGGCAGGGGAAAGTGAGGATGCATTTATATCTCTACCTCAGACTATATTGATTTTAATCATCTCGAGTGCACCACAGCTTGGTGTGGTTAACATCATCTCTGGATTAGTAAAGGACTAGTTTGAGCCTGAGCCACAAGTCAGTCTGTCACCTTTACCTTGTACTAATCTGGGTAGTCTTTGATGGGCTCCTCTACCTTTCAGATTAACTAAGAGCCTCAGAGATTCTGGCTTCTTCAAAAATGCTGAAACACAGTCAAACATTTTCAGGACTTCTGAGCTGCTCTCAGATCCTCAAGCCTGTAGGAAATAGGAGGTAAAAATAATGAAAGACAGATCCTAGCGGTATTTGGAAAGGATGTGCTCCTGATTTTTTTCCATTCTAAAATGTCATTAAAAGAATTAGGAAAATAAAAAAAGTATAGGAAGAAAAATTTCACTGTTAACTTCACCTAAATAAGCAATTCAGCCTTTTACCTATTTCTTGCCTTTGGTTTTTATAAAGGACCCATTGGCTCCTTTCCTTAGAATATTGTATTTTTCAAATTTTTATTTATTATTTGTAGATTTAATTTTAGGCCTCCTTGGCAACTGTAATCAGTTTGTTGTCTGTTGCTACAGGGGTGGGTATGTAGATTGTTTTCCGTGCACTCCTATGCCAAGGTCTGTTCAGTGTCTCCAGATAACACAGTGTCTTGAATTAGCTTTAAGAGAACACTGAGATGTAGATTACCAGTTTCTCCGTCCTTTTTAAGTAATATTAAAATCAGTCTAAAGCATATCACATCATTCCTTGGCACGGAGCGTGTGTTTTTCAGGATCACATGTGGTACAGTTTGCATCAGCTTTGTTTACAACAGTTCTAGACGTAATTGTGAGGCATTTTCTTTGTGACCTGAATTCTTTCTTGATATTTTCCCACGTCCCCAGCTTGATTTGCAGCATGCAAAATAGGAACCTTGTGTCCTTCTGTGGGAGCCATTCATTTTCTCATTGTTTCATTACTGCAAGCATCATTCATTCTTTGGTCCGACAGCAAGCCATTAATTCAATTTGTTTGTCATTGTGTCTGCAAACTCCTCAAATTGAGTTTCATCAAGTGTATCCTGGAAAATTAGAGAATAGTTACAGGGTTTTTGTTGTTATCTTTTGGGGTTACCGGGGATCGAACTTAGGCCCTTGTGCTTCCAAGGCAGGCACCGTACCACTTGAGCTAAATCCCCAGCCACTTAGAGCTTTGCAGGTAGCAAATTTAAGTTCTCTTCTTTGGCATACCACAGGGGTCATTAACTGGTGGGGTAAATACTTAGTTCCTGTGAGGTTCACTGTGTCCATTGTATACAAACTCGATTTCCTTGGCGGTGATGACTTTAGCTAGTTCTACAGTCTTCAAGTGGCCTCTCAGCAGAATGTTCTTTTATATGTAGCTCAGAGAAGGAACATCAGACTTCTCTAGTCTTGTTCTTTGTAACTTACTGATAATGGAGCTGAGCCCTAGGGGAGGAAATGATGTACCCTCCGCCACTGTGTCAGTGTAGCTTTGTGTCAGGAGCCAGTCCCCGGTTTTTCCACTACACCCCTTCCTTCCTCTTATGATGTAATGACCAAAATAAGTGGAAGTATCAAAATTTGACTAATAAACTACTGGCTATTAAAAAATAGCAAAGTGAAAGCCATTTTATGTTTTATGCAGATGGCCCTTTCTTAGGTTTCATTTCTAATGTTCACTTTTTCTCCAAGCTGTGTTAAGGGCATTGACAAGTTTTTTAAAGTATTAAATAGGAAAAGCATCAGCTAAAATCATTTAGCACAGAAAATATCCAGTTTTCCACCCTCTCTGGTTCTGCCTCTTAAAGTCTCCTTGCTGTCAGACTGGATTATGTTTTTAAACAATGCCACATTATTTCATGAAGATCTGTAGAAAGTTACAGCTCTTCTAAAGATGATAACCTCTGGCATATTTTGAGTAGTTGAGTTCTGTATAGCATGAGAGTTCAGGGGTATACGCATGAATACTTCCTGTTGACGTGCTGAGTGCGTAAGAGGATCATGACGTGTTTTGCTTGTTACTTTGGGGGTACTTAGCTCTCAAGTCTTGCTCCCTCTAGTTCTGGAATAGGGTTGACATTGTCTCCCTCTCTCTCCTTCTGGGTGATAAAATACTCAGCCATGTAGAGCTGTCATCAGAAAAGGCATACAATATCATTAGGTAAGTTCTTATTATTTAATATTATATTATGTATATAATATGCTTGCATGCTAATTTTATTTTGTGTATCTTATACATTGCAGATATGGATAAGCCATGTATGTTAGGATAGGAAGTTCTGATGAACTTAATTTTTAAACTGCATATGTAAAAACAGCCCGGGACATGGGCCGGAGGGTTAGCTCAGTGGTTCCGGCGCCTGCCTCGCAAGCGCAAGGTCCTGAGTTCAATCCCCGGTAACCACATATAATGCTGGGCGTGGAGGCACGCCCACCAACAATCAACACCGCATACCACAATGCCAGACGTGGTGGCTCACGCCTGTAATCCCAGCACTCGGGAGGCAGAGACAGGAGGATTGCCGAGTTCGTGGCAGCTTGCCTGGGCTCCATAGTGAGCTCAGGGCCAGCCTGAACTACAAAGCGAGACCCTGTCTCCAAAAAAAAAAAAAAAAAAAAAAAAAAAAAAAAAAAAAAAAAATTTAAAAAAAAAAAAAAAAAAAAAAAAAAAAAAAAACAGCCTGGGACAGACAATTTTAAATGATAGCAAAATAAGCAAATAGAAAAGTGAAACTAATCTAGCATCTCAACCCAGAAGGTAGCATACATATTTTTTTCATTGAAAGCATATATATTTAATAACATTGCATTCTTAAAATTAAAAAATAGAATTACATATTTTTAAAATTTCATATTATAGGACCAGAAATTTAGTTCAGTGGTTCCGCTGCATGCCTAGCAAACTCAAGATCCCTGGTTCGATCCTGATCCTGGTAACCACATTTTTTTTTAAATGCCATCAGTTTACATTGCTACCAATACTGGGTGAGTGTGTTTATTTCACTACAACTTTATCAGTGATGTTTTATTACTGAAATCATAGGAGAAAAAAGTAAGTGTTTTTTTCCCCCAGCTTTTTGTTTACAAGTGAAGTCCAGAAGTTTTGTTTGTTTCTTTAGGCTGTTTGCATTTCTTTGTAAAATTGTTTGTAATTTTCAAGTAGCCAGGGCTTGAAAGGATGGGAATGTGAAAGGAAGGACTGGTTCTGAGAGAAAGGAAGGCATCCTGTCATTGGGAGTTGCCGGATCAGTAGTCACACAGCGCTGTAGTTTTGTTTCATTCACTGGGCCCTTGTGGGGCTTCTGTCCTGGATACTAGTGAAGGTAGGTGAACAGTTCTTCTGTGAGTGAAGCGCGTGAAGCCCATCACTCTGTAGTGAAGACACACTGACCATCTGCAGGAAGCTCATAGCATCCTGAGAGTAAGCTGAGGCTGCGATTCTTATGTTGGCTGTTGCTATTATCCTCATAACTAACATGAAGACACAGTGCTCCTCCAGGTCTGTTCAGTAGTCTCTGTGTCACACGTGGGAAGTGCTGTCTCGTAGGATTTGTGTTTCCTGTAAGAGCAGCTCTGCTTTCACCCCTTAGCTAATGAGCTGGCATCTTCCGCCATGCAGTCCGGAGGCCCATGTGAAGCTGGGCAGTGTCTGTCCACTGGAGCACTCAGGCCTTGAATGCTCACCCGTGGGAGAAATGTCAGGGAGCGTCTCCCATTTGCACAGCTGAGGAGGGTGCTTCTGAGGACTGAGCGCAAGAGAGACGTGCTGGGTCAGGCAGTCCGGGGAGATTGTCTGGGAACCTAACTAGCTAGCTCTCCTCCATCCCTGAAGGAGTTAAAAAGGAAAGAAAAATTAATGGAACATACACTGCCACGCCCTACCAACCTCCTTTCTTTGGGCTCAGTGCCCGTGGAGGTGAGGATGGGGTTGGGGTATAGGGTGAGGTATGCCCTGCATTCTCTCTGGTTGTCCCTGGTCACAGGAATCCGCTGGGAAGCCATGTTGCTGCTTGTGTACTGCCTACTTCCTGCCCTTGCTCATGTAAAGCAGGAGCAACTTTTAATGGAAAATCATTTTATATGGCGACATAGAGAAGGAGTAGCTTGTTTTATGCTAGGCTTCCCCATCCCCCCAGGGAGATCCTTCCTCGGTGTGAGCCGGGACGGAGTTTGGATGCGAGCTCTAGGCCTGGTCCTCACCTAGGAGCCAGCGGTGCCCATCTGTGAGTTGGGGAGAGTGGAAAGATCTGCTTCACTGGTACTTTGTGACGTGGAACTTCTACCCCAGACTTTTTGGGAAAACAGGTCTAAAATGTAGAATAATTTCACATGTTAGTTGTAGGTTGAAATGATAATATGTTAGATATATTGAGTTTAACGAAATATACCATTAAAATTGATTTCATTTGCTTCATGTTACTTATCAAAATGTGTTTACTAGAAAATTTTAAAGTACATTTGTGACTCCCATTTGGGACACATCTCAGTTTCAACAGGGTTCTGCCACATTTTTCCTACTTTTAAAAAATTTAAGAAGGTCGCCAATGTCTTCCTGTAACAGTTGACATATAGGAACCTTCTTAGTACTTTATAGCTAGGTGTGGGTCTATCACACTTCACTTCACTGGTCCCACCTTGCTAGATACACAAAGTTGTACACAACAGAGCTGTTGAACAAGCTTGTGGACTCGCCCTAACTGGTTATTTTCTACAGTTTCTCAGCCTCGTCTCTGTTGACCTTTGGGGCTGGGTAATTCTTGTGGAAGCTGGGCTGTACTTTGTAGGATGTTTAGAAGCAGCCAGGCCTTATGCCCTCTAGATGCTAGTTCCCCTTTTCCCCCACTCACGACAACCAAAAATATCTGCAAGTGTCGGCAAACATGAGAAGCACTGACTAAGAGCATTATCAGGTGTAATTTGCTAGGCCGTGAACTAAGCGGTGTGGTAATAGGGTGGCAGAGCGGAGGATTGTTGGGAAAGGAAGAAAGGAAGTAGTGAGACAAAGGTCAGGAATGGAGCATTTCATGTAGAAATGGCAGTTAGTGCAAGGTCTCCCAGTGCGCCCTAGGACGCATGGAAGAGAAAGATGAGGCCAGCATGACCTAGGCTTCTGTGTGAGGAGACAGGAGAGGCTGAGCGGGACAGACGGGCACACCACAGGTTACTAGAGATGACAAGCAAGAGGTAACTCATTGGTTTTTCTGTCCATTAATGGACAAGCCAGCTAGGGAAGGCCTTTCGGAGATACCTGGGAGTTAAAATTAGGAGTAGTGTCTGATGGACAGGTTGTGATAGGGAGGGTCTATCCCTCCCTATGCATGCTGGGCCAGCGCTCTGCCACATCCTGGTGCCTGGATTGCACAGGCAGTGTCTCCTCCTGGAGCGAGCATTGTCCAAGGTAGAGTGTTCGGACAGTCCTGAAGATGTAGAGTAGGAAGATCGAGGTGCACAGTAACTCAGGTTTTCCAGGATGGAACAACACGATTTTTTTTCTCTTCCGTAACCAGAGACCTCGAAGGTTCTAGGTTACCGTGGCAAATCTGAGCTCTGTGAACGTCATATGTATTTAAAATGACTTCATCTTGTCATGCTATCCTGATATTTTGTTCAGGAAACATCGTGAGTGGAGACCATGAAGAGAAAGTAACCCTACAGCTTAGAAAGCAGCAGGAATATTAGAAAGCAGCCAAGTGTCACTGTTTCACACTTGCTCGCAAGTCTGCAGAAATGGCTTATAAAAATACAGCCAGCGTGTATTCAGTAATGCAGCAGTTGTATTTCCTTTTGATATTGGCTCTTTTGGTGTTTGCTGATTTTTCTAGGCTTGTTAATTTGTGCTGTGTCTACCCATCATTTGTGCAAATTAGTACGGTTTAACTATAAATGAAAATGTCAAAGTTATTATATTATTTAAGATTAAAGAATAATTAGACTGGAGGAAAGCAGGCTGAAAGAATGCTTCAGGATATGTTGAAGGTGGGAAAGGACAGAGAAAAAAAAATGAAAGAGGGCTAAGAACAAGAAGAAGGGAGCATGGCTGTCCCCAGGGCCCTGGGCGTGTATCTGCTGTACCTCGCGTCACTCCGGCAGTGTGCATGGACTTGAAAGTCGCACCTGTGCCATTGGAATTAGGTTCAAATTATTTTCTCCTAAATTCTCTACAGCATGTTACTTTGTAACAGAAGATGGGAGGGAAGGAAGGAAGGGTAGAAGAAAGGAAGGAAGGACAGGTGGAAGGAAGAAAGGGTGGAAATAAATGGGAAGTATTTTACCTAGTTCTTTACCTGGTTGTGTGGGTTGTGCAGTGTGGATGTCAGCTAATGTTCCAGAACTGAATTTCCCTTTTTTTTTTTTTTTTTGTTTTCAGTATCCTTCAGGGACATCTGTTCATCTGACCCTATTAGAAAAATTCCAGTAAAGGGAGGACCAGGTATAGGGTACTTGAGAAGGGAGTGGGGGTTTATTTTTCCCAACCAGCCAAGTTCTTGACTAGGTTGGTTCACAGAGCCAGTGGAGGAAAACTGACCCTAGGGTCAGGGATTAACGCCTAACCGGTAGATAGAAGGCCTGTGTACGGGGATGTAACTTAGAACGGTGTTTTGGGGAACAAAAACACACAGACATTTGTTCTAAGCATCAAGAGAGCTTTGATAAATTATGGTCTGTTCCTGGGGTGAGAATCATTGAAGAGCATAATTTTTTAGCAATTTAAAAGGAACATAGACTCATATGAACAGATGTGGAAATCTCTTTAGTAAAATGGTTAGGTGAGCTGTTGAGATAGAAATGAGAAAAAGAAAAGAAATATCCATACAAAGCATTTGCATTATAATGTCTTTGTAGAATTTTTTGAAAGAGAGAAACAAGAAACTAGTAACAATAGCTGTTTTAGGGAAGGGAAACTTTTGGTTGGGTATAGAATGTCTTTTTTCTGTTTGCCGGTGTAGTACTGTGTGTCATGTATATATGAGTAAAATGTCCCTTTAAACAAAGTGTCCAAGAACAAACTGTCACTACCAGAAAGGGCAGCAAGCCCTGCTGAAATCCATCATATACTGGCTTTTGATGATGTCTCTTTTAAATTCTTGCTTTTAGTAAAAGTGGAAATCAGATAAGATTGCTGATTGATTTCAAAACCTGATGATAAGAAACAGTTAACCCGGTCTCTGTACAGTTTGTCTCATGCAATGATAGTTCTGTTGGATTCTCATGTTAGTGCATCACTGCTCAGGTCTTTTAGGTGTATGTTGCAAAAGACTTATCCTATGCTGGCTTAAGCAAAAAAAAAGACAATTCTATTGTGTCACTGAATAGGTTAGATATAGGCCTGCCTCTGCTTAGCGTTAAACCTCACCTTTACGTTTTCCCTCTGATTTCTTCTGGCTGGTCTGGTTTCCAACAAGACTGTCTTTGTGGTGGTAAGGTATTCCAAGAGCTGCAGTGAAGGTCTTGGCCAGTTGTCCTGGCCATCTAGCGGGTGACCTTGGGTCAGGCGCTTCTGAGGACCTTCCTTCTAAGATCTCACTGAGACCTCACAACTTGAGGACTGACCTTTCAGTTACCTCTGTCTTCTAGTTCCGGTTAGAAACTCGATTAAGATTGATAAACGCAGAACATCCACTATATGGCAGGTTCTGTAGGCCTGGGTTCTGCAGGTTTTCGGGAATCAGCATGATAAAGAAGGCACCAGTCTTAATATGGAAGTTCCTTTGGGTGTGAATACTGGGTCCAAAAGAATTTGAGAGATGCTGAGAAGAATAGCAGAAGACTCTTAGACAAAGTGGCCGTGGACGTGAGTCTTTTGTATGGAGTAGGGCAGCTTCATCGGCACCGAGGTTAGATGTTGGGCAGGGCCATTCCAGTAGGGGAAGGCAAGAGCAGTCTGCACCGTTTGTACCCTATCGAAAGCACAGCACCAGTCCCTTTTGAAGCAAAGGGTGTTTATCAAAGGATGGATTTGCCAGTCAGAAACTTCATTCTCAGGAAGTAATAATAAAAGCAACCTGGGTGTTATATTCAAGGGAAGGTGGTGGAAGTTGGTTATGGTAGAAATATCAGCAGACTTTTGTGTTGGAGAGCATAGTCTGGGGGTCTTGAACCTGAGAAGGACAGGTAGATTGGAGGTGCGAGGAAAGCAGCTTGATTTATGACCCAGGTAAGAAGGAGATTGGATGAGGGCATGGGGCATGCAACAGAGGCTGGAGTCAAATTTAGTTACAGTTTTCGTAGAGGATCAGATGACTGTGTGTCACCTAAGCCAGGGATGTCAGAAGGAAAACAGCAGCGAGTGAAAAACAATTTCCCATTTAATTGTTAGTCCAGCTTCCCTCTTCCCAGCACCTCATTGTGAATATTTTCTTAGACACTTGAGTTTAAATCCCTGACCCATTGCTAGATATAATACTGCATAAGACCCATGGCCCTGGCCATGATGCAGTTGTACGCAGGCCCAGAAGTAAGCTAGGATTGAGCAGTTCTGGGACATGTATAAAGGTGTCAGCAGAAACATATTGGGATCTCCGTGGATTCTAAATTTCAGTTCAAAAATGAACCCAAATCATGGGACATTTTAAGAAGGGGAAGCTACTCTTTATCATAGTGAGTTATCAGCAGCCATAATTGCCATCTTTTGCTGAGTGTGGTGGTTTAGGCCTGTCATCCCCATACTTGGGAGGCAGAGGCAGGAGAATTGCTATGAATTTGAGGCTTGCCTGGGCTACCTAGTGAGCTCAGGGCCAGCCTGAATGACAAAGCAAGACCCTGTCTCAAAAAACTAAAATAAAGCTAATAATAATAATTGGCATCTTTTGGCATAACCATTGAGTATCAAACCATTGCTAGTCAGTCAGGACTGAAGAGAGGAATTTGTAGTTTGGAAGAGAGGCAAGAGCTAGGTTTCTGTCTGAGAAGACTGCAGTAGGAGCCGTGGAAACTGTGGGACATTTGCTTGAAACCTTCCAGGTCTTCTCTGTTGTAACTTAGAGCACATCTTGGTGCTTCTTCCTATCCCACTGCAGTTACCCACCTGGATGCATAGGGTGCTGGTCCAGATACCAAAACCTGAAGATGCTCAAGTTCCTTATACAAAATGGCGTGTTAACTGTCTGTCACCCAATATATATAGTGTATCCTTTAAATCATCTTGAGATTATGTATAAAACCTACTATAATGTTAAAGCTGTGTAAATAGTTGCTGTTGTACAGTTTTAAGGGATAACCAAGAAAAAAGGGTGTGTTTATGTTCATTCCAGATAGTTTTCAGAAAGATACTTTTGGCCTAAAGCTGGGTGAATCTGTGCCTACAAGGGCTGATGGAGTATCACAAGGCCCATGGGTGCATGTGGCGAGGGCCGTTTGGTTTTGCTTGCTGCTCTCAGATATCACCCTCTAAAGGGCCTCATGTGGACAATGACGTTTAGCAACCCGTGATGCAAAGGGGATCGCCAGGAGAAAGGATGCAAATTTCTCATTTTCATTGTTAGGTAAATTTCCTCAGTAATCTATCATAATGTATCATAAGGTTATGCACAGCCCCTCCCCCAGTATTCTATGTATATAGAACGTCAGTGGATATAATACTCTGCCTTGTTCGGTGGTGTTCTTTGGGTGTGTGCCTTCTCTTAAAGTCACTTTTAAAATCCCAACGGATTGACAACCTGTCTCTTAAGAATCTTTCCATTCCTGATTTAGAATGTATAATGGATGCTTCATAATTGGTTATTTCCCCAGGGAGACTATAAGGCTTTTCGGAGCATATGAGTAATCTGTTCCTCTCCCCTGCCAGCTCTGTGCACGTAGTAGGTCTGAGGGGCAGAACTGCTTCTGAACAGCCATTGTAATGACTGCAACACC
Organism: Thryonomys swinderianus; assembly: GCA_004025085.1. NCBI lineage: Eukaryota > Metazoa > Chordata > Mammalia > Rodentia > Thryonomyidae > Thryonomys > Thryonomys swinderianus. The sequence continues at coordinate 12,727 of PVIC010028417.1, forward strand.
CTCTAAGATGTGGCTTCTGTAACTATCCATTGGCTTTGGGCTTCAGCCCTGTGAAAGCGCATTAATAGATATGAGTTTCTCTCTGTGAGGCTTTTCCTCTTTGTCTCCTTTCTATTTTTTGGTACATGAGCAGGCTTTGTCTCTCTGTGGGGAAGCGAAAGACAGCTTCAGTGAGTACAAATGATATATCCACATGTGGAACATAGCCCCAGAGATAATCACATGTACCAGTGATCCGTCAGTAGATTCTATTACATGTGAGGTTCTTCCATCAAAAGAATTAAGTTTTCTTGATATCTTAACCAAATAGCACTTTTTGGCCAACCCTGGAATGGGTGAGGAAGTATTTTGAGTATCCATCTAGAGTAAGAATTTAGGATTGCGTATTTCTTTGATTTTTAGTAATTCCAGTCTTAGAGCGTTTGTGTGTGGATGTGTGTGATTTCAAGAGATCATATTTGTGAACACTAATTCTATTTTAGAAAGAAGTAAAATTAACCTCGTGCTGCTTTTTTCAAACAAATATAAGTCTCTGTTTTTAAAAATTGTTTTATGAGGACCTGTTTGCAGTGCACTATGGCTACTACATTCCTCGTGGGGAGTTGGTACATATGGTAACACATCTTAATTCTTTCTGTTCCGTCCCTTTCCCTTCCTCTCCTCTCCCTCCTCACTCGTGCCTTCTCTTCACTCAGTCTCTCTCTCTCTTTAGCAAAAAGGTCTTTAGTAAATGTCCATGAATTGTTTATCTTTCTCTCTCCCTCTCTACATTTGTATTGGCCCAGCAAAGATACAGAGATAAGTTTTTGTTGGAGAGAAGTGTTCTTTGAATAGGTGAGTGCAGCAGAATTTTTACTTTGTATCTCTCGTCTGGGAGTGATGGTATCATTGGCCTAGTGCATAATAATCTTTTTTTTTTTTTTTTTGCCTTCTTCTCACTTCATAATAACCCCATAGGCATCCTTAGAAAGAGGCAGCAATGAAACAAACCGGAGAAATTTATCAGGCACCTCCCTCATGCCCCTTTTTGTTCGTTAGTATCCAGCCTGATCTGAGGTTATTTGCCCTATGTAGAAGCCAAGATCAGCCCAATCGTACTTGGTGGGCTAAGACCATCCCTGCTAAGACCAACTTATGGGATAAAGCATTTATCCTTCTTAGTTGTTCAAATGGAATTTCTGTTCATTCCATGCATAAATCCTTTGCATAATATTTTTACGCTTGTTTTCCTCCTGGGTGTAAACCTTTATTTGGCACCTTTTCTTTCTGTGGTGGGGATGTCTTTTTAGGACAGATGAGAATTTTGGAGGTAATCATCCTCCTCCTCCTCCATTCTGGTGGGTCTAACAACTGCCAAGTCCCAGTGACACTTTGCTGAAACATTTTTTAGAGCAGCGTGGATGTGGTGCCTTGGTCGGCCTTGTCTTTGAGGCACATCATTTTTGTACATCAGTATTAACAATTCAAACACCCTGAAATGCTAATAGCACTAGTAAGCTTTTAATTCCATGGAATTTATTGCTTGCTGTATTTCCATGAATTTATAACGCTTTGATTCTTAAGAGCCCCATTTAATCAGTTTTGCCTGGCACTGAACATAATAAACAACTTGCTGGTGAAAAAGTGCCACTTGGGGGAGGCTGCTAACAAGGAAGTTAAATGCTTCTGCCACTAGCAGTTTCTTCGCTGTATTTTTCATGAGCTGTAATGTACTTTGCTGGCTTCGGAGCGGTGGTTAAACATGGTGACAAACTGAGCCCGCTCCAGCACTCGGAAGCTCAGACTTCGCTAGGTGTTTTTTGTGGAAAGCAGAGAAGAAATCAACGCTTTTAGCCTTATTTTTTTTTTTCTTCTCTAGCCTAATGGCTTCTTAATACTTTTTCATTATCTTTACCTTAATCTCTTAGCATATGATTTATGGACTGGAATGGTGAGTGATATTAGTGGGCAAAAACAATCATTAGAGGCTGTTAAGGAACATTTATTGTTTATTTGGCTGCCTCTCTATAAAAGTACACATGATGGCTCTAATAGCAAAATATCAAATTATCAAGTGCTTTAAAGCAGAAAATGTCATTTGTTTCTCAAAACTGCACCAACTTTATATAATTGCCCTTTTAATTATCCCTAGTGGCCCATGAAATTTGCAAAGTAGAGCATCAAAGGTTTGATTTACTTACATGTTGCACTTTGGCGGGATTGTTAATGAATATTGTTTAGTCCTAATGCTGAGATGAAATTTGTAAATGTTTATAGTGAGGGACTTACTCAGAAGGGCAGTAGGGTGGGGGTCCGGCTATAAAACCGAGTCGGCTGAGTTTCTCCGACTAAAACAATATGGCTGTATTCTTGGACCTAACCTTTGGAGGAGGAAAAAATTTTATAGTGGAATTTTATTACTAATTTAGGCCCAGTGATTGCACATTAAGTTGAGTTTTGCAATTTCTTTATCTTTTTACCCCTGTGTAATTAGGTGATTTTTGTCCTTTCTTCCTAGGCCCTTTAAGAATCATTTGTTTGTTTCCTGGCAATTTTGCATTGGGGTCTTCTGCTTCTTTGGCATTTGGAGCCTGCAGGATGACATTCAAACCACACCTCTAAAAGCTTGTGTCTTGGAGATAGTTTTTGCAATTACAGACCTGGGGGCTGATTCCAGGCTGAGAGGTTTTAGTTTCCCTGGAGCCAACGAGGAGTTTGAAGTTTCCTGGAACTGTTTTGTGTCCTCTTCCTAGAAGTTCTGTACGCACTGTCATGTGCCATGAAATGCAACACAGAAAGCGGCTCTGTGCTGCTGTGAGCCCAGGCGGGGTCTGCACGGGTGGAGCTGAGGCAGAGTTTCCCTTCCGTGCTGTGGCCTGCCTTCCGTGGAGGTGAGCCAGGGGCTGCGTGCTGGGTAATGAGAGAAGTGACACAGGCCCTTGATAGGGACGCGGGCCAGCTCGCCAGGCCAGGAAGCTCTGTTGCTTCGCACTGATAGAGAGATTAAATAGCCCTGGTGGGCAGGTGGACACCTGGGAAACATCGCAGGCCCCGGGGCCCAGGTTGACAGCGCCCCAGTGATAAGGGCCGCTGGGTGTGGTGCGCTTCTTTGCATTTTCCTGGCCTGTTGATTAGAATGTCACAAGGGACAGAATCAGGGGCCTAACACAAGTCCCTAAGATTACATCTCTCATTTCGCCTTTATCTACCTGTCTTGTCACTCGGTCAGAGGGGTCGCCCCCCCCCCCCCCCGTGACATGTCTCCAGAAAACTATGTTGGTTGTTGCCTGGTAACTTGCTCTTCCCAAAGTGACAGGGAAAAGATTGTTTCCTCTTTGCGTCTCCCCTGGCGTGGCAGGGAGGGAGACGAGCATTAAGTACTCAGCTCATCGTGTTTTGAGGAGGTCTTCATTCCACCTCTCGTGCCCCGCCCTCCCGGTCCTCCGAGGCTCGTGCGGCTCCGTGGAGTCTCGGAAATAGCATTTGTTGGGTCTCAAGCCCTGCAGAGTGCTCAGCCTTAGTCTTTATGATGTGACTGTGCCGAACTTTTAGAATTATTTCTGCCTCTTTCATCCAGCTGATGGCAATTTAGAAGCTGAAGTCATTTGAAAATCATTAGCACAGAGACATTTTTAAGCAATCTGTGCGCCCCGTCTACCAGAAGAGGTAACATTTGCCTGGTTCAGCCTCTTTTGTTTTACATGATTTTCCATAAGTACATCCGCCCTTGCCTATTGTGTCTCTTGCGAAGTGTGTCTCTCTTCTTGATTTTAGCTCCGTGACCTTGTCCTTGCACCATGGCGCTTGTTTTCCATCCTCCTCATGGGCAGCGTGATGGCTCCCTGTCTGCGTTTCCATTTGCATGTGTGCTTCTGCGCATAGTAGTCATCCTGTAGCCCTCCCCCATGCGACTCTGTCTCTCCACGGCAAGACCTCCAGCCCCATATCCTCTCTCCTTAGCTATTCGTTTGGATTCTCTTCCATCTGGATCTCCTGTCTGTTTTTCTACCGTTGCATCTCTTTTTCCCCAAACGCTAATGAAAAGAAGACTGTTCAGAGCTCGGGAGAGACCCCAGGAGGCTCTTTCCACTACTTGCAAGCTCCTGCCACACTGATCCACAGTGTAAAAGGAAAGCAGACTTATGAAATCGTGGTATATTCTTGATGTTTAAAATCAGTCAATATTTTTAGACACATACCTAAACGTACAATATAGTACAACACGACTCATGGTTTATCCAAAACAGTACTTACTGATGGATTTCTGGCGGTGTGGCCCAACACTGACTGTTGCAGGTAAAATTCTTCAGCGAAGAGTTAAAATCAGCTCTATTTGTCTAACTGTGACTGCAGGTTAAATCCGACTCAGAAACAGCATTAGAATTCAAGACCTATGCACCTTCTGTTAAGGAGAGTTACGGACTAAGTGACTTGCTTGGCTCAGCCGTAATCGCCCCATTTCCAGGCACCACGTGCTGCTGTCTCCCTGTCTGCAGTCCTTCCTTCCTTGGAGGATGGCTTTGCCTCTCACCTTAAAGCCCTAAGAAATTCTACCCCACTGGAAAACATGAGCCCACCATATACGGGGTTCCAAACTGAGCATCGCCCCTGTACCTTCTTAGCTCCTTGTGGATGGACTTGGTATCCAAGCCCTGTGCTGTCCATGACCCCTTGCACTTTGGAGCTTGCTCTCAATGTCCGGCATCCTCACCTGTTTCCTGAGATGCCCACACTATGTGTTCCTTCCTTTGGTCCCTGAAACGTGACCTTTGTGATTGGCTTCACTTCTCCTGTGTGATTCTCCTTCACCCTTTAACAGTCCTTTTGGAGCAGGGGCAGCTTTTCGAGCACTGATGCCTGTTGCTACTCATTTCACTGGGGCTCTGCTTGCAAGCTTGCAGGGTACCAAACTCAGGGTACCAGGCTGGGCATTGGCCTGGAAAGCCTGGCTGCTTCCCTTCCTGTAGTGTTTCATGTTTTCCGTTCTGTGCCCCATTACTTTTGAAAGAGAGCCAATTGTTATGTCTAGCCAGTGAGTTACTTTGGAGTCTTTGTCACCCATCTGGCTGTTTTCTGCTAGACAGAGGAGAAGAAACTTGTCCAGGTGGCTCTGGGGTCTAGAGTTGAGCTAATGGATACATCTGTTAATGAGTTTGCCTCCAGGCTCGATACCAAGGGGTTTATGGAACTCTGGACTTTTTTGGGGGGGTGGCTCTCAGGTCATCTTTTATATCAACAGGACATACACACCCCTTCTCTTTTGTTTTAGAGCCTATTCTTCATCTCTCACTATTCATTTCTAACCAAATCAAATGTACTAGGTGCCTAGCACGGTACGAAGATGATGGTCAATACATTTGTTGGATACTGTTGCTTTTGTCTGAAGTTATTATTGTTAGGCTCAAGCCATGTGCTCCAGAAACTTCTTGAGAGGAAGAGAGAGGTGGAATTTGTTGTCTCCTGTTTCCTTCCTCAGTCACATCTAGAGTCCTGAAGTTGGTAGCTCGCACCGCACAGAGCCTGTGTCACTTCTTCTCTCATTACCCAGCACCACACTTGCCCTCAAGCTTGTGTTGACTTTCAAAAGTATATGAGTGGAGGTCTAGAATGAGCGGGATCCGCAGGCCGCCTCAGCAGCTTTTTGCTTCTGTGAACTTGGAGCAAACAACTTCACCTCTCTGAGGATCTCTTTCCTCACCCATAAAATAGAGGGAAGTTGATACGCATCTTAGCATGGCGATTGCAGCATTGAGTATCAAGGCAGTAGATTAGGGCTTAGTACAAGGTGAGTCCTCAATGGTAGGTTATGGTTTTTCGGACAGTTCCTGATTCTTTCTCCAGCTGAACTACAGGGTGATAGCTGTCGAAGGGGCAGCTTTGTACTTGGAAATTGTTGGAAGGCGAGGTGCAGGAATGCTGGAAACCTTCTCCCTGCTTCAATACACTTCAGCAACCCAGCTGAAGAGGAGAGGGACAAGTGCCAAAGCAATTAGCGAATCCAATCAGATCCCCTCAGTGCCAGTGTTTCCAGAGTTCTTAGACTTAAGGACTGAACTCATTTCTCTCAAAGGCCATTTGCGGCTCTCCATTGCCGATGTCAAGATTTTATGGGTCTTGCATTTCTCATCCTCATTTGACTGCTTTGTGAAATTATGGGTTTTATATTTGTTGGCAGTTTACCATAAATACTCCATGGGTCTTGGGAACTAATGTGTTTTGAAAAACATCGCTTTTGTTTAGCTTTTCAGTCAGAACATAATAATCTCTTCTCCTGAGAAATGTATCAGTGATAAGGTGACAGACACGAAGGGGCTTGATCTCAAGGTTACCAAGGCAGAAATTACACTGAGAATTAAATTCCGCGCTGTGTATGGATTCCCAAATGCTTTCCCCTAAAGGTCTCTGGACTTAGAAATTCAAGTCATAGGGAAGTGTTAGATTTACTGAGGCAGATTACTCTAGAAAGATCTCTTTTGAGATCCCAGGTTTTCCTTTCCTCAACCTGGATATTATTACATAGGGTTTTGCAGCAGATCTTTCAGTAGGGACGGAAGCTACCCTGAGGAGTAGTTTCTGTGTGGTCAGAAGTTGGGCAGCTTTGTGTAGACTCTTGGGCACCCAGCACTGATTTTTAGTTTTTATTCAGTTAGGTTTTTTGTTTTTGTTTTTCTTTGTTTGTTTCTTTGGATGGAACCCAGGGCCTTGTGCTTGCAGCGAAGATGCTGTTCCACTGAGTTACACCCCTGGTCACTTTTTCAGAGATGATTTCTCTCATGTTTTCAGATTAGATTATGCTACTGAATATACATTTGCAAAAAACCATATATTTTCCTCTAGCACTTACATTTATAAAGGGTTATTTCTGAAGCTATTCTTTTAGCACGAGACGGTCCATAGAGACTGCAGGGTCTTCAGGGGTCAGGAGTAGGTCCTGAAAGTTTGCTACACCCCATAGGACCTGGCACCTTGCAGGACCTGCCATACATTTTTATTAGTATCGAGTGAAAAGGAAGATCAAGCTTTTCTATTGTGTACTTATCAGAAATTTTCCTTGATAGAGTGTTTCATTTCAGGTACAGTCTAGGTGCCTTTCACCTGAATTAATCCATGGGTTGGCAACTTTTTTTTGGAAAGAGACTGATTATTTTAGGCAGTGCAAGCTACACAGTCTGTCTCTGTCTCAGTTGTCCAGCTCTACCTGCTGGGGTTTACTGGTAGCCACTGGAGTCCAGGGAAATGAACCTTATGGCCGTGATCCAATAGACCTGTATGAAGTTGGCCCAGGGTTGCTATAGGCAGTTGTCTTGCTTAATCAGTTGGGGGGGGTATTCTGTATAACAGAACCAGAAATGTAGATGGAAGTCTTACCGTGCTGTCCGTCCCTGCTGTGCAAGTAATTCTCAGAGACCGCTCTGTTCTGCTGTTCCTACCATCTTTAGCTTACTACTCTTGTCCCGATGGTCACAGGGTGGCCCCTGTATGTTTGGACATCGAAGGTGTACTTCCAGGCAGGGAGGAGTTTTGAGGCAAAGGGACAGAGTGATTTCTGCTCTCCGAATCTTGCTTCTTTTAAAATGAAATAAGTATTACTGGATTTGCCTTTGTACTTTGGCAAGAATGCTTTTCCTTTAAAGGTCTGTTTATGCTTTATCAACAACACTGTGCTATACAGAGCTGCTTCCAGGAGAGAGAGAGAGTCTGAAATGGTGCATTTTTTTGTTTGTTGAATTGTTTTGCTTGTTTATTTTGAGATGAGGTTCCCTAGAATCTCCCAGGGTGGTCCTGAACTCCCAGGATGCCCCTTCGTTGACCTTCCCAGTCTCTGGGACTCCAGGTGCAGGCTGTCTCACCTGGCTGCACCTGAAGATATTTTAATGGATCATTCCACGGCCTGGACAAAACTGAGGAAGAAAAGCAAAGTGGGAATTTGCTAGGGAGCTAAAGACATGGGCTTTGCCCTGGGCTTCAGCTGGTCCTCTGTGTACAAGTGCTTTTCACCTGAGTCAGTTAAGTGAAGCGTCAAGTGTAGGGAAGCACTGGGTGTCTGGTTGTCAGGTTCATATTTTAGCTTTTCTGCCACTCCGCGTCTCCATGATCTTAGCCTCAGTTTTCTCAAACAGTACCCACTTTGGGAGCGGAGTGAGTTAGGTTTAAGCAGGTGGGTGATGCGTTCCACTGCGTACCAGTGTATAGCAGATGCTGAGTAAATGGGTGGAGTTTTTGGAGGGGACGCACTAGGACCTGAACCCAGGACCTTTGCACTGAAGTACATTTTATCCTCAGTCTTTAAATATTTTAGTTAGAGACAGCATCTTACTAAGACTCTCAATTGCCCAAGGCTGGGCTTGAATTTATAATTCTCCTGCCTCAGCCTCCTGGGGAGTGCTGAGATGATAGAGATGTCCCACCGTGCCTGGCTTGGCTTAGCTTTCAGCCCGTGTAGATCCCTGTGGGCAGGCGTTGTGTAGTGCAGGGGCTCTGGCTCTGTCTGAGGCTGTGTCTCCTGCGCATGGAGCACCCGGAAGAAAAGACCACACGCCTGCACTGGGACCTTCCCTTCCCTCACTGACATGTGTGTTCCTGTCTGTCCTGAGAGTGAGGAGGATCTCATCGAGCAGAGGACACTTGGAAGGTTTATTTTTGCCACCAGTCCCAATACGAGAGTAACCACCCAAGTGTCATTTTTAAAAAGCAAAAGCCAAGCCTCAAGTCAGCAGAGCCCCAGCGGAAATCTGTTCTCCAGATCCATTACGCAGGAGATGAGCTGGGTAAATACCGGGGACTCTCCCATTTGGACTCTGACCCTCACTCAGCAAGGGGAGTGATTTGTTTCCCACATTGGTTCTGTGCCCACCTTTTTGCGAACCTTTTAATTTAAAAAAAGACAGTGATTAATGATGCTTTTGATCCGCTGACTTTTTTTCTTTTAAAGGGCAGCCTCTTTCTTTTCTACATAAATTTGATGTTAAAAGTAAACCATGAGTGTAAAATTTATATTACTTACTTATTTCTAGGGATGTTAGGCCTAGACTAAGCCCCTGTCCCCCAGGAGGGGGCGGGCTCCGCTCTGGCAGTCACGCTGCTGCTGGGATCTGGTCTTTCTGTATTCCTCACATTTGGAGTCTGGTATGTAGTAGTGACTTGACAAATATTTGTTGAGTGAACAAATGGATGAGTGAATTAATAAATAATACCTAGTGGTCAGAGTTTGTAAGGGTGCCACTTCCAAAGAGTGTATTTCTAGGTTACTTGTGTGCCTTATTATTGCAAAATGGTGAATGGGCTACAGGCTGTGAAGTGGGTTTTATTTTGTACCTGCCATGGTCATAGGAAAGTAGCTCCACCTGAAAGAGCTTTCTGTTGATCCTCTGCTGGTAGCCTCAGCCCACCAAGAAACACAGTCATTTTGATGTCTATGAATGGAGTCGCAGTAGCTGAGCCCCTTCTCAGTAACAGAAGCTTGGTCCACTGAGTTTGCTGACCTGTCTCGAAGTTTTGTGTTTTTTCTTATGGTAGGTGGATGTTCTTAATTCAGAAAGGGGCAAAGTCTTGATAAGAGCATGATTAGCAAGTAGTAGACGCTACTGTATTACTCTGGTCAGAAATAAAAGTTTCTTAGCCTTATAATTTACCAGTTTGCTCAGCTTTATTTTTTCTCATTTAAGTCTGTGAAAGAAGTAAAAAAATTGGCTTTAGTTTCAAATTATAAAACAAGAAAGTTAAAAAATAAAAACAACTAAAATTTTGTATTAATGTATTTCATATGATGTTGAAAACCTAGTGATAATTTACGAAAAGTGGAATTATTTATACAGATTTATTAAATATAGAATGCAGTCTGAAACTTAATGTACTGTAAGATAATTACTTTGAATATCCAGCAGCTCGGCAAGAGACCTCTATTACTGTAAAAGGCATTAATGACAGGGTGTGTAACACTCTGTTCTTATCTTGAACTGTGTGATGGGGGCTCTTTCTGTTTTACTTTAATGTGCTCAGGGGACTCCTGCTTCGCTTAATAGGACACCCAAAAGAAGGAAGTGCGGAGTTAATGGTTTAACAAATTCCAAACTTTATTAGCTGTTTGCACTTAGGCGTGGGGTGTGCCGTGGCACCCTGCACTGCGCCGGCATGCCTGAGTGGATCTAGGCGACTCCTATGACCTCTGCCATCCGCTGTCGCTGCTAGCAGGTAGGTAGCGCCCACCTGAAATGGTGACTTTCCTCCCTCCAGGAGGCCTTTTGACTCTGTGAGGTTCTGATTTTGGGGGAGGAGAACCAGAAAGCAACTCAGTGTCAGGTTATTACATCCAGGTATATGTTAATAAGAAAATAAAGCATGGTTTCCTTGTTGATAAGTGAATTTTGAACATTCTGGTTCTGGAGACTTTTCTTATGCTCGGTGGCCTGCCAGGCGGCCCAGTGAGGCAGGCAGACCTGAGCCATGTCATCCTCTCATTACTTCCACCTCATCTTTATGTTCCTACTCGTTTTTTGGTTTTTTTTTTTTTTTTTTTTT
>PVIC010028418.1:0-23218 GCA_004025085.1 Thryonomys swinderianus
CTCCCTCCCTCTCTCTCTCTCTCATTCCCTCTCCAACTTTCCTGTTTTCAATTTGGTATTCCTCTTCCTAGAATTTTTAGGTATGTATGTTTAGACCCAAAAGATTTTATTTCACACATATTTTACTATTTTATTTGCTTTGCAACCAGTCTGAGGGACCTTGGTTGACTTTATGTTTTAATGGAGCATGGTGATGGGGCAGATGGGTATAGGGAAGCTTAAAGCGGTAGATCGTAGACATTTTTACAGCCCTTCTGCGATTGCAGGCAACATGTTCAGGCCTACGTGTGCATCTTGGGCATAGGTTCCTAGAAGTTGGCCTTACTGGGCTGTTTAAAAATTTGAGAGGAACTGACCTCCAAGTGGGGTGTCTACTTTTGAGTTGCACCAGTGGTCCTTGAAAACTCCCACTCCCATGTAGCCTTCCTAACAGGGATAAAAAAGTTATCCCCTCCCTTATTGAGTGCAAAGTGATCTCTTTTTTCTTGCTTGTTTCATATTGTGCTTTTTCTTTCCATGATTCTCAGGGCTCCCCAAAAAAGTAGGACAGCCTAGATGTGCCCACTGGTAAGACGTGGGGAATTTCTGGGGATGAGTCAGGGGTCTGGGCAGACCTTAGCCCGGGAGGGGGGGCAAGACACATAACCCTCCTGCCAGCTCGGGAAGGGCAGAAAGGCCAGGCAGGTGGTGACAGAGGTGGCGCGGAGCGCACCGCAGGTCACCAGCTCAGATTTCCGTCGCAGCTCTGCGCTGACGTTCCTGAGGCTCTTGTCTTCCCTGAGTAGTAGAGGCACCTCACCTTGGACCTATGACCCTGGAGAAGCCACTTTGCTTCTCTAAGCTACAGTCCCCTCCCCCTGTCAGTGAAATAGGGACAGTCACCCCTCCCTGAGGGGTTTTTGTCCGTTGAGAATGGATTTGACAGGCTTTATAAACTGTGAGATGCATGCATAGACTGGGATGTTTTTTGGAGGCACTTGCAGAACGGAAGTGTTTGGCCCCAGCTCCCAGTGGTGATCAGACAAGGCAACCCCTCTTTGGCTCCCCCTTTTCTGCTTCTTGGCCCCCAGGAAGAGGCCCAGGGGACTTGGCCTCTGGTGAGAACAACTCACTGCCAAACTCTGAAGAGGCCTTCATTGGCAGACTGCCCTTTACTGAGAAGTGACAAATATTCTAAAATGAGCACGAAGCAAGTTGATGGTGGAGAATAAGGAGGCCCAGGACCCTGGTCCCATGAGCACCTGACCTTGCAGCAACTTGTGGGGCCTGCTTCTTTCTAAAAGCATCTTTGGCTGTCAGTTCCATAGACGAATCCCCAGTCTCCTGATTTGCAAAAAGAGAAACTGAGGACCAGAGAAGTAAAGAGAGACAGTTCATGGTTTAACAGCATCTCTGAAGTTGTGGAACATGGTTCATGGAAGTCAGCACTGAATTCCCAGTTCAGATTTCCCATCACTCTCTTTCCTTCTGACACTTCCCAGCAGTGTATGGGTGCTACCTGAATGTTTAAATTCTCACTGGACTCCATCTAAAGAGGATAAATTATCCTTGGTGTTGGTTCAGTGCTTCTTCGACTCCCAAAAACCCTCACGGACAGCAGCCCAGTAGGGAAGGGTAATGGTTTCCATTTTGCAAGTGAGGAAACTGAGGCTCAAAGAGGGCTGCTGGCTTCTGGCCCCAGGAAAGTCCAGCCTGAGCTCAAGACTATTGGTCAATGTTTTTTCTACTACCCGTCATCACTGTCATCAAGAGCTGACACATAGGTGCCACCTGACTGTCCCTTCACAGCTGTGTTGGGCTCTCTGCTGGGGTCTTGGGGCATCTCTGTGGAATCTTCTTTCCCCAAGGACAGGATGTTGCTCCAAGGTTTTGCTGGCCAGGAACCCCTCCTGAGTTAAATCCCTCAGCCCAGCTGACTCCTCTCTGTGCCCAAGGGCTTTGGCTTCCCTCTCCTGATGTCTGGCCTGCATCCCTGGAGTGCAGCCCTCGGAAATCTGCCAGGGGCTAACAGCTTTCCATGAGTGCAAAGGAAACTCGATTCCTTTTATGAAACTGGTCGATCAGCAGTATCAAGCGCTTCTGTTCTGAACGGGTGCACTAGAAGGAATGTCAAGTGAAAGCAATCCTGAAGTCGGAGGAACAAGGAAGGACCTTAATCCCATGGAGCTTATTGTCACTGGAAGGAGTAGAAGGCTGAGGGCCAGCCAGTCCCTTAGATTCAAAGCTAGTCGCTGGTGGCCCAGAGGCTGCTCTGGACTTGGATCACATGAGCTGACCTTTAGGCCTGGTTTTGCCAAGGGATGGCCGTGTGACCTCCGGTGAGTCATCTCGCACTGCTGAATCTTGGCTGTATCTGACCTAGAACTATTTGTAGGATGTCTGCAGCTGAAAAGATTATGCTTGCTGTAGCCAGGCCCTCCCTGGATCAAAGATTTAATGAAATGGAAGAAGGAAGGGCTTGGTAGCAGACAGGGTGACCTCTGAGCCCAACTTTGCCTGGCAAGGGCTACGTGACCCCAGGCGTTCACCTCCCAGAGGTCCAGCTCTCTTTCCTGTAAGATGGGGTACGTCCCCCTGTATCTCAAGCTCTGGGAGATGAGAGCTTTAGATAGAAAAATACTGTAAATGAAAGACTTCTGCACGTGAGGTACTCATTTAGCCCGCTAATAATTCATGGCGCTGACTCTGGGAATGCACATCCGCTTGCTCAGGAAACAGTGTGGCGTCCCGAGTGCCGCACTGCAAGACAGACGCTGTGCTCCAAGGACCGGACATGAGCAGGTAGAGCCTCCGGTCAGTGCCACCCCGAGCTTCCTGCACTGCGTCCTCAACTCTGGCTGCTCATTGGAATCACCAGGGAAATACGGGGATTTTTTTCTTTATTTTTGATACAAAATAAAATTTAAATCCCATAAGTTGGATTTCCCCCTTTTTTCTCTGTTAACAACTTTATTGAGATATAATTTTTGTACCATACAATTCATAATACACTGTTAGTGTACAGGTATTTTTAACACATTTTCATGGGCATGCAGATATCCCTTTGCTCTTGTTCCAGCACATTCCCATCGCTCCAAAGCTCCCTGGGTCCAGTCAGTCCCAGAGTCTCTACTCTGGGTTTCCATGTTCACAATAGTCTTGTCTTTCCTGGACATTTCACATAAATAGCATGATATAACATGTAGTCTTTAGTGCCTGGCTTCTTCTAGACAGCAGTGTTTGGGTGGGTGTTCATCCTCTTTGTGGCATGATAGTGTTTATACGTACTATTGAGTAGTACTCTTCTGGATAGAACGACTTTTAGAATCACAGAAGAACTTTAAAAATCCTGATGGCAACGCCTCACCCCAGAACTATTACATCAGCTGGCCCCCGTATTAGCCCTCTCCAAGCTCTAGGGTGATTTCTAGCCTTGAAAATTACTGCCCTGGTAATTCAATCTGCTCAGAGTGGGAGATGACGCCCCCTTGTGGTGGGTATCTCTGATCTCAGAACAACACACATCTCTGGTGGCCTGACTGTCCCTCAGCAGGCCAAGGGGACAGAGCAGAGGGTGGAGAGAGGACTTGTTCCAGTGTTGGATGTGCCGCAAAGGGCCACATTCACTACACTTGATGAACCTACACTGACAAATCATAGTCACCCAAATCTAGAGGCTACTTTAGGGATCACAATTGCTGATACACATTCTGTGAATTTATACAAATACGTAATGACCTATATCTATAATTACAGTATCATACAGAGTATTTTGACTGCCCTGAAAGTCCTGTCATTTTACTGTGCTCCATAATGCTACCTTTTTCATGTGTTACAATTAGAATCATGCAGAATGCAGGCTTTTCAGATTGGCTTCTTGTGTCTAGTGAATATACATTTACCTCCACCTTATCTTGTATGGATAGCTCATTTTGTTTTTAGTGCTGAATAATATCCTATCATCTGGATGTACCATGATTTTTTTATCCAATTACCTATTGAAAGATATCTTGGCTACTTCAAAGTTTTAGAAATTAGGAATAAACCTGCAATAAATATCTGTATGCAGGTTCTGGTATGGGCATAAGTTTTTAGCTACTTTGAATAAATACCAAAGAGCTTGGTTGCTGAATCATATCATACACACACACACACACACACACACACACACACACACACACATTTAGTTAGTAAGAAACTGCCACAAAATCTTCATTTTGTATTTCTACCAGCAATGAAGAGTTCTGGTTACTCTAAGCCCTACTGACATTCGGTATTGCTAGTATACTAGTTTTGGCTACTCTAATGCAGCTGTATGTCACTGTCATTTTAATTTGCATTTTCTTGATGACATAAGATGTGAGGTATCTTCTTATATGCTTATTTTCCATCTTATTTTTTTGGTGCATGCCGTAAGCATAGTACCTGCTACGTCTTAAGGTTGGTGTGAAGATCAGATGTGTTAAGACAGTTAAAGGACTAAGAAAAGAATTTGGATAATCAAAAGCCCTGGGTAAGGAGAAGAAGTCATTTCTATCATCTTTAAAATCTAGTTCCTCTGCCCATGACTTCCTCCATTCAGGGCCCCCTATGTGGCAGGATTTCTGTGCCCAACAGAAGTGCCACTCTCCCCCTTTCTCCTCCCTCCATGCAGGCTCCAAGACTTCCTGCCTCCTGGCTGGTCCTCAGCAATCTGGAGGCTTATGGAGAGACCTTTCCTTACCAGAGACCTCCCTCAAGTGGCAAGACCCACCAAGGCCCTTGATCTGTTACAAACAGAAGGGTCGCCATCTGTGGAGCTTCCTCTTCAAAGCACCTGCCCTTTCAGGCCCTCCAGGGCCCTGCCTGGCCCTGTAGACTCTTTCCCACATGCCAAGTGGCCATCTGCCCCACCATAGGGGTCTCTGGTGAACTCTAAACTCACAGCTTGCTCTCCCAGAGCATGAGCCTGGGAGAGTCCCCTGCAGTGGAAGCAGGGAGACTCCATGATGCGTGGAAGCCAGAGGATCAGCCAGGCCCTAGTATGGCTCAAGAGGCCCTCCATGTCCTGCAAGGCCACTTTCTGTCTTACCTCCAGTCCCTTCCCCTTCTGTCCCACTGATCCAGCCACACCTCCATGTCTGCTCCTCTCTCTGTAAGAACATCCTCCCCATCTGGCTGCCCTCTTCCCTCTCAGGATCAGGGGAGCTGCCTTGCCTCTGTGCTCACTACCCTTGTCCCTGCTCTTAGCGCCATCTAGCATTAAGACAACACCAACCTCCTCACTTTTCCCCATCGACAGTGCTGAGCTGTGTCCCTTCCCCGTGCAGGCTGCCTGGTCCACAAATATGCAAACGTTGTTTTGTATGTTTCAGTGAAGGATTTTTCTGTCTCTCAGGTCTTAGGGGCTGATTGAGTGATTTCCTTTTTGTTGGCCTGAGTCTGCACCTGTGATGGTGAGATGAGCATAGGAGGCACAGAACTTCCCAACCCTGCCATCTGCCCTCATGCTTGGCCCAGATGGCTCCTGCCCAAGTCACCAGGGCCATAGGAAAGAAGGGAGGAGTCTGCAACATCAGGTTGTGAGACTAGGGCTGTTGTCATTTCTTAACTTGATATTTTTTGGACATGACATTGTTTGCTGGTAGAGATTCTCTTAGAGCTCTCAGTGGAAAGTTCTAGGGCACCCAGTAGAACTAACACAAGAACTTGCCATGTGGTTGTTTATGGGTGATGTTGCTGTGGGAGCTGGGAATGTACACAATGTAGTTAGTGTGTGGGTGCCTTTTGCTGGAGGTTCTTCTAAGAGGTCAACACTTCAGAATTCTTAATCTTCAGGTCACATACCCACCCCCCTTCCAGAGCACTGGCTCTAAAACTATGGTCCCTGGCCCAGTAGCTTTACCTGGGCTCTACCCCCGCCCTACTGGGTCACACACATAAGAAGACCCAGAAATCCGACTCCTCATGCTACAGTTAGCTACCCACAGTAGTGGAGGTTGGACAGTGGCTCTAAGCCCACTTTACCTCATAAAAGGTCATGAGCACTGGGGGATGGGGGTGGCTGAGCCCCTCTAATCTTTGTCTGTGGTCTCCTGCTATGTAGGGTGACAGATCTTTCATCACTAGGAGATAGGAGGGACATAGTCCTAATGGCACTAGCGCTCTGACTTCACTTGGCTTTTGTCTGAAGATCTTGCTGATGCTTATAGAGGACTTAGCTGTGGCACAAATCGGTATCCTCCCTTTTCTGTTCTCGCATCCACCTTTGGAAGGGACCGGGCTTACAGGTCAGCCAGCAGGAATGGGTATGTATCTGTCCCATGCCAAAGTAGGTGTTTGTTGTAGTCTCTTGGTATCTTTGGGGGAAGTAGGTCCATTATTTCTGAGAGTTAGTTGACTTCTTTGTGAAGATTTAACTGTGCTATATTTATGTTTTATAGGCTAGAGAAAATAGCATCACCAGCTCATCTCCTGCACTTCATGGATATTGTTACTTAGGGTGGAACTCTCATTAAAAAGTTAGACAGATGGAAGAAAAATAGAGTTAGTGGCACCATAAGTGGTGTGCATTCCTAGTGAAATAGCCTTTAAGAGTATCAGGAGGTTGGAAGTTTGGGGTCCATAGGGGCAAAAGCTTCTTTGTCACTTGTACATTTAACTTGGGAAGTAGGCAAAGAATGAGGAAAGGAGCTCAGAGTTCAGCCTGCTGGAAGGTTCTCTACCCTCCCATTTCTACTGAGGGTGAGGATGCACCTGAGGAGAACCATTGGCTGCTGGGTCCCCAGTGTCCAGTGCCCTGTCATCTCAGTGCACACCCAGGGTTGTTGACAGGGAGGGGCCAGGGACAGGCTGTGTGGCTAGGTCTGCTACAGAAGAGGCTGTTGTAGTTTGTGTCTAGATGTTCCCCCAAAGTCTCATGTAGTCATAGGGGGGAATTTTAAGAGATGGCTGGATCTAGAATGAATGACACTGAGATTATAGGTGTATGATTATTCAATCAGTCCACTGATTGATTTGGCACTGCCCTAATAGCTTAATAGCTTAGACAGAGGCAGAAATGGGGCAGAAAAAGGCTGCTAAGGCTCCTTATTTGACTTGCTGCTTTTCATGAATAGTCTCTCCTCTGTAGTGCCCATCTGCCATGCCACCCTGCTTTGGAGCCAGACAACTATGAACCGAAACCTCTACAAACCATGAACCAAATAAACCTTTCCTCCTTTAACTTGGACATTGGATAATTTGTCTCATCAGTGAGAACAAGTAATTGAGGGACATAATTTCAAGTTGGTTGCTGAGGTTGATCTCAGCACTAGGGACACTAGGGGAGTCACAGTGTCGGCTCCAGAGGTGAGTATGTCCTTTGCCCAAACTGGAACGCAAAGGTGCAGAGGGAGTGTGCCTTCTTTGAGACTCTTTCTGGGGGAAATTGCCCATCTACTGTGACCTCAAAGCCCCACAGAGACACTTACTGGGTGCCATTGAAACCCTGGGCTAGGTTCCCAGACACCACTGCAGCCTTGTGAAGCAACTGCTGCATCAGGACCTTTGAGGTAGAAGTGTCATTGTCACATCTTACACAGCCATTTTTGAGTAGGTACTGTGTGTGTAGGTGATTACATCCAGTCATTCAGCACTGTGCCTTTGTTTTAAAGAACTCATTCAGGGGTGGTGTGTGACTTTGTCATGATCTAATAACCAAGAGGTGACAGATATGTATGTGAGCCTAAAAGAGAAGAGGCCATAGGTCTAGGGACAGTACCCCTCCAACCTATCTGTGAAGCAAGGAGGGGCAGGTATAGGGGGATAAGTGATCTCTCATGACATTTCCTCACAGTCCCTTGGAGTTCTTGCCATAGTATTTGTATTAGTCATAGTCATTTGTATTATTCCCCTAGCTCCCAGGTCTCAGAGCCCAGTATAACTTCAACATCTGTTCCTACAACTCTTCTCAGGATCGTTTTCGTGCTTGGTCCTCCTGTCTGACAGCATGGTGCATCCTGTTGTGTGTAGGTTCTCCAGAGCTATTCTAGGACTTTTTGGCTCTGAGTCTTCCCCAAAGCCCATTTGCCAGGCCGGGAAAACACCAGAGCCATGAGAACAAAGGACTGGAGTGGGGAAAGTGTGTGGAACTTTCAGAAAATGGTGGGAAGTTTGTGAGGTTCCATAGCTTGATCCTTAGAGCGACAAGTAGAAGGAAAGAGGGGCAGTGAAGGCTCCTTATGCATCTGAGGTGGGTCTTTGGCCACCAGCAGTAGGGAGCCATAGGAAATTTTTAAATAGGGAGGGTAAGATGGTAGCAGTCTTGAGAGCAGATTGAGACAAGTAGAACAGGCTGGGAAGCCAGCCAGGAGGCTACTGCAGTATTCGAAAGAAAAATTAGAAGATTACTTTACTTTCTTATATAAAAGGTTTCTTATATAAAAATATCAATTATCCCTTTCTTGTCAGTTTTTGCTTTTTATTTTAAAATATTATTATTTTTAAATTGTAATATTGATATGTACTCAAGGCAATAAAATGTGGAAAACACAGAAGGGCAAAAAGGAAAATTTTAAAATTGACCATAGCATAATGTATTGCTAGTCCATTTTCTATTGCTGTGGCAAAATACTCCAGGTATGGTACTTTATTTGAAAAAGAGGTCCATTTTGTTCACAGCTCTAAGGGTTCAAGGCCATGGTGCCAGTACAGACTTGAATTTGAAGAGCTCATTGTGGGCAGTGTTATAGGAACGCTGAACAGCTCCATGCTATAGCCAAGTATTATAGCTCAGTGTCACAGCCAAGTGCCACAGCTGTGAGGCTCAGCTGAGTGTTACAGCTCTGTGATGCTGCTACAATTTAAAAACTCAAAAGTCCTAAGGTCACTTGAAGAGTTGGAGAATAACCTTTTTTAACCCAGCTGGCACAGAGTTCATACTCTGAAGTTTGAATGCTTCACAAGAAATGGAGCCTCTTTTATACAGGGATCTAGGGGTAGGTGAGCATGCTCATAGGAGCAGAAGGGTAGAGTTAACAGTACATTCCTGAAAGGATCATGGTTGGCAGAACATTCTGGAAAGGGTTGGAGTTAACAGATCATTATTGAGAGATTACACAGTTTGAATAGTTACAAAACATTTTGATAAATTAGGTGGGAGCATTGCCCAGTATACACATATTTCTGGAACAAATCCTGTTTTTTTTTTTTTTTTTTTTTTTTTTGAGACAGGGTCTCACTTTGTAATTCAGCCTGGCCCTGAGCTCACTATATAGCCCAGGCAAGCCTCAGACTCAGCAATCCTCCAGTCTCTGCCTCCTGAGTGCTTGGATTACAGGCATGAGCCACCACACCCAGCACTGTGGTATGTAGTATTGATTGCTGGTGGGCGTGAGTCACCACACCCAGCATTGTATGTGGTTACTGGGGATCAAACTCAGGACCTTGCACTTGCAAGGCAGGTGCCGGAACCACTGAGCTAAATCTCCAGCCTTGTGGAGTAAATCATTTTGTGAAAAAAAATATATATATAGAGGCAAGGCAACGGCCTGTTTTATTTTGTATTATTGTTCTTTAGTGTCACAGTGGTGGGAACACATGAAGAAAGAAGAGATCACATGACAAGTCAACCCTCTCCCGAGAACTAATCAGGATCCTGTGAGAGTTGCATCAGTTCCCTCATAGGCAGTGCTCTTTATGATCTAATCACCTCCTACTAGGCCTCACTTCTTAAAGATTCCACATCATCTCCCAATATAGCTATAATGGGGATTAAAAATCTCTAACACTTGAACCGCTAGGGGATAAATCACCTTCAAACCATAGCATCTACCTACTCAAATGTCATTGTTAACATTCTGGGTTTTTATGTTGTTCTGTTTTCTTTAATATGTATAAACAAATGTGCTCTTTGTATACAAGTGGCTTCTTTAACTTAGCAGTCCAGGGAGAATGTCTTCCCAGGCCAGCAAATGTTACTACTATGACCCATAATGACCACCTAGTGCTTGTTGGTTCTGGTCCTTGTGAACTCATGAACTGCCTCTACCTGGCCCAGAGCCCTCTCTGCTGTGTTTTAGGTTGTATTTTCCTCTAGTCTTATTTTCCAAAACTGTTAGAAATTTTTTAAAATTCTTTGCCATTTCAAGAAATTTGGAATGGGTCAGGAGATGGATGTCTGTTTGCTTTCACCATCTTTATCCCAATTTCTCTTTTTAAAATATTCTCCCCTATGCATTGCTATCATTTACTCAAGAAAACCCCATTCAAGAACATGGAAGACATTGCCAGTCTTTACTGATTATAAGCAGTGATACAATAAACTCATACTTGAATTTTTATTGGAACATCTTTGATTATTTTTCAAGGTTAAGTTCCTAGAAATAGCATACATATATATTTTTGAATCTTTTATAAATATTGCCAAATTGTCCTCTAGAAAGATCACACCAATATAGAGCTTCATAACAATATATTAAAGCACTCCTTGCCAACATTGTGTATTATTCTTTTCTGACTTTTTGGCAACTGTTCTTTTAATTTGCATTTCTCTGACTACTATGAAAATTGAAGTTCTTTTTTACTAAGATTCTTATTTCTGATTCTCTTTTTGTAAATTGGCAGTTCATGTTGTTGGCAATTTTTTCTATTGGAATGTTCTTTTTCTTACCAGTTTATAAGCATTCTTTTTTTTTTTTTTTGAGACAGGTTCTTGCTTTTGTAGTTCAGGCTGGCTCTGAGCTCACTATGTAGTCCAGGCAAGCCTCGAACTCAACAATTCTCCTGCCTCTGCCTCCCGAGTGCTGGGATTACAGGCGTGAGCCACCACGCCCAACGTTTATAAGCGTTCTTGATAGTGTGGCTATTAGCCCATTATCACATAGGCTGCAGATATTTTCATGTGATATTTAATTATGTTTTTTATGTTATTTGATAAGTGTTCAAAATCTGAAATTTGACATATTCAAATTTATCAAGTTTTTCATCCTTAATTTTGCCTTTAGAAAGCTCTTCCTGTAACAAGAATTTTGTAAATATTCAACTATGCTTTCTTCTAGTACTTTTATTACTTCATGTTTCAGTTTACCTGAAATTTCAGTATCTGGTCTGAAATACCAAGCTTTTGTTCTCCTACTTCAGTCAGAATCACTCACTGATTCTTTCAGCATTTAAGTGACATACTCTTCCTAAATCATTAAAATGCCTATTCTAAATTTAATCTTTTGAAAATAATATCTCATATTTTATATATGATTTAGACCATTTCATTGTGTTAAGAATATAATGTGAACCACATATGTGATTTTAAATTTTCTAGTGGCCACATTTTAAAAAGTAAATTAAATAGATAAAATTAATTTTAATAATAATTTAATAATTTTAATCTTGTATAAACCAAACACTATCATTCCAATGTGTGACTGACACTGACATTTCAAGTGCCCAGTAACTTCATGTGGCTAAAGGCCACTGTACTGAACAGGACTGCTGTAGCCTATTCCTGATCTTGTTTGGTTTTGTTTTTATTGATACATGTTTGCAATTCACGCTGTTTACAGTCTTGAAAGTAGTTGCATGTACATATTATAGCTTGCTTCTTTTTTAAAATCCCTTCTTGCTTGACTTCTCCTCCCTCCTCAGTTTCCCTATCCCCCATCACACTTATTATTATTTGTCTTAGTTCATGTTATGACACAAAATGTTTACATTAATTGGGGTTATTCGGTTCCTGTTCTTGAGTTTTTAAAATTTTGTTACATCAATCTACCTGTCTATCTGGGAACTGACATTACAGTGTTTTAAATAGTCTTCTGATAGAATTTATGTAATAACATAATATAACATAACAATGTGCAATGTCCTTTTTATCACAGTTGTCTTTATTAATTCTCTAATGTAATTGTTATAAGACTCCAGAAATGCTCTTGGTGATTTTATTTGAATTCTAGTCATTCTGCAGTAAATTTGAGGACAGGTCTGACATTTTAAAAATATTAAGGCTATATATTATGAATGTCGAATATATCTCTAAGATTTCTCACTGTTTCTCTGTAAAGTTTTTGTCCTTTCCTTTAGGTAAATCCTTTCCATTTGCTATTAAATTTATTTTCAGGTATTCTGTATTCATTATTGCTATGGGGAACGGTATCTATTTTCCATGATGTTTCTAAAGTAGCTATTGCTAGAGTCTAGGAAAGCTATTGATCTGTATATATGCCTCTTATGACTGGCCATATTGAACTTATTTCTGGTAGCTTTTCCTTTCTTAATTCCCTTGGGTTTCCAAGTAGACTCTAATAGCATCTAAAGCAAGGATGCATTTTCTCTCTGCTTTCCAGCCTTTACAGCATCTTTATTCTCATGTTTTTTCATTGGGGCTGTGCCGCACAGTGGTTAAGAGCAGAATGACAGGCTGCCGTGTTCTAACTCTAACACAGCACTTACCAACTGGGTGACCTTAGGCTGGTCATTGAATTTCTCTGTGTCCCTGATAATATCTCAATATATAATTATCTCAAGTGTCATGAGCATTAACATAGCAAATACATGTAAAGTGCTTAGGGCTTAGAATGGCACCCAAGGGAGCACCCAATATATACTAGTTACTCTTTTCTTAGTTTCATTTATTAGATATTCTAGAACTGTATTTAGAATTGGTAACAATGTTGAGTATTCTTGTCTCATTCTTGATTTTGATGAGGATGCTTTAGCAAGGTTTGATGTCTGTCAGTTATTCCTCATCATGCTAAGGGGTGTTCTATTTTTATTTATTCAGTGTATATATCAGATATGCATGCTACGAAATCAGATGCCTATTTATACTCTATGTTGGTAGCTGTGTATTTTTCTTAGAGCTGTAACTGTGACAAATTATAGCCATCAGTTTTCTTGTATTCATTTTTCTTTTTTAGATTTGGATCTTTATTGGTACATTTTATGTACACATCATGATCACACTCAACATTGAGGATTTGTACCAGTATACAACACTACTTAATTTTCATTTTTTCCCATTTTCCTGCCCACCCTACAATCTCCCCACCCCTTGTATTCATCATTTAATGCAATTCATTGAACACAGTTGTTAAGTGCCACACATATTTTGTACTAGGGATTGAGGACATGTCCATGACTGAAACAAAGTCCCTGCCCTCAGGGAGCCTGCATTCTAGTCCAAGAACACAGGGGATGTAAAATAATGAGCAGATAGATGTATGTCTGTCAGATGATAAAAACTGAGGATAAATATTAAGTCTGGTAAGAGAAAGCAGACACACACTATGGAGTGGGGAGAGGTTAGGGAGAGGACAGGAGAGCCTAGATGATAAGATGACATTGAAGCAGGCAGCTGAAAGCAGTAAGGGGCAAGTCATGAGATATCCAGGATCAGAGAGTTCCAGGCAGAGAGAGCAGCAGGGCAAAGTTGCTGCTGTGGTAGGTTCCTGGGAACTGGCCCCAAATTCCAAGCAAGGAGGATTCTGGGGTGACCAGAGCAATGTTTGGAGGCTTCAGTGAGGCTCAGGCAGAGTGGAGTGGCTGGTGGGAAATCAGGAATGGGGAGAAGATTTGTGGCCTTGAAAAGACATTTGTGAGCACTTTGGCTCATATTCTGAGTCACTGAGAGACTTCTGGAGAATGGTTTAGTTTCCACTTTCATTGAAAAATATTCACACAGTAGAAGATCGACCATTTTAACCATTTTAAACCATGCAGTTAAATACTATCTAGTGTATGTACAGTGATGTACAACCATTACCACTTTCTAATTTCAGAACATTTTTGTGACCCCAAAAAGAGATCCCATGTCCATTAACATTCAGTTGTCTCCCCTTCCCCCAAGACCTTGAGAACCACAAATCTAATTTTGTCTCTATGCATTTGCCTACAGCAGTTTATGTAAATGGAATCATAAACTATGTGGCCTTTTGTGTTTAGCTTGTTTCGCTTAACATAATCTTTTCAAGATTCATTCATGTAGTAGCATATATCTTTATTTCACCTCTTTTTGTGGCCAAATAATATTCTATTATGTGAATATAACAAATTCATTCAACAGTGGAAGGACATTTTTTTGCTTTTTGGAGACAGGGTCTCACTTTGTAGTTCAGGCTGGCCCTGAGCTCACTATGGTGCCCAGGCAAGCCGCCGCGAACTCAGCAATCCTCCTGTCTCTGCCTCCCGAGTGCTGGGATGACAGGCATGAGCCACCACGTCCGGCATTGTGGTATGCGGTGTTGATTGTTGGTGGGTGTGTCTCCACGCCCAACATTATATGTGGTTACCGGGGATCGAACTCAGGTCCTTGCACTTGCGAGGCAGGCGCTGGAACCACTGAGCTAACCCTCTGGCCCTGGAAGGACATTTTGATTGTTTCTACTTCTGGCTGTTATGAATGATGCTACTATGAACATTTCTGTGCAGACATTTTTATGTGGACATATGAGTATATTTTCTTTTGCATATATCCTCCTCCAAGGAGTAGAATTGTTAGGTCTTATGATAATTCCATATTTAACATTTGAAGAAGCTGCCAAACCATTTTCTGGTTAATATTAATGGCTGTACCATTTTTACATTCTTATCAGCAATACCTGAGAGCTGTCATTTCTCCACATCCTTGGATGACTTACTTTTTTAAAAAATTGCAACCCCTAGTGGGTCCAAAGCAGTTTTGATGTTCAAACCTGATTCGTAATGACATAAAGCACATTTTCTGTGCTTATTGGTTATTTGTATAACTTCTTGGGAGATAAGACTATCCAATGAAGTTGTAAGAATTCTTTATATTTCCTGGATTAGATCTGTATCAGATACAGATGCTCCTTGACTTGGGATGGTGTTACACCCTGAGAAACCCACGATACATGGAAAACACTGTCCAAAGTGCATTTAATACACATAAGCTCAGAACATCACAGCTTAGCTAGCTTGCTCTGAATGTGCTCAGAACACTTACAGTAGCCTATAGTTGGGCAGAATCATCTTGCATAAAGCTTACTTTATAGCAATGTGTTGAATAGCATGTGTAATTTATTGAATACTTGTATCCAAAAGATTCTGGCAGTGTGGTACATGGTAGAATGATGTCTTCCATCTTTTTTAAAATTTAATTTATTGATATATATACACCAAGTTTTCCATCTTTATCACTGTGTGGCTCACTGGGATCTGCAGCTCTCGCCAGCTGCCCAGCATCTGACGAATGTCCTCTGCATATAATGAGCCTAGGGGAAAATTCAAAATTTAAAGTTTTGTTTCTACTGAGTGTATTTCACTTTTGTATCATTGCAAGTTGAAAAATTCTAAGTCAAACTATTGTAAGTCAAAGACTATATAACTTACAAAAATTTTCTCCCATTTATGCATTGGTTTTTTTATCTTTTTTTTTTTTTTTTTTTTGAGACAGAGTCTCGCTTTGTAGTTCAGGCTGGCCCTGAGCTCACTATGTAGCCCAGGCAAGCCTCGAACTCAGCAATCCTCCTGCTTCTACCTCCTGAGTGCTAGAATTACAGGTGTGAGCACTGTGGTATGTGGTACTGATTGCTGGTGGGCGTGAGTTAATTACTCCAGGTCTTGTATGTGGTTACCAGGGATTGAACTACAGACTTTGTGCTTGCTAAGCAGGCTCTGGAACCACTGAGCTAAATCTCTGGCCCTTTATCTTCTTAACAATATGTTTTGCATAAAAGTTTTTAATTCTGACAAAATGAAAACGAATCTTGCTGTGGATATTATATTTATAGGCCATTTTCTAATCCAAGGTCAGGAAGACTTAAACCCCTATTTCCTTCTAAGAGTTCTGTAGTCTTAGTTTTAACATCTGGGTATTTGGTCCCCACTGAGTTAATTTTTTATATATAGTGAGAGGTAAGGTTCACCTTCCTTTAAAATAAGCAGTGACTCTAGAGTTCTTCCCCACAAAAAGCTGGAAGGGCCGGCCTAATATGTGGCTCTTCCTTCCAGATGCTACTTGAAGGAACTGTTGAAACTGTTCTACCTAGTTACTACCTGGATGCTGGTCTCTGAACATGCTTGCTGAACTCCCGAAGCTCAAATAACCACATCCCCAAGGGTCAGAGAGGCCTTTAAAACTCTGGCCTTTCCTCTTGTTCCATTTTGCTACATAACAAAACTATGTGCTCATCCTCCTTATTAAAAATAGCTACTTTGATGCTGGGGGGAGGAGAGGTCTAATGGTGTCCTTGTTAAAGATTACTCACCCTCTCAGGAATAGATCAGTTTTTCAGCCATTTCTCTTACAAAATATACAGCTTAAAAAAAATTATGTCCTCAGTGAAGCCTTCCATTATTTTGTTTTTTAGCTAAAGTACTAGATCTTGAACTTTTATTGGGTCTGCTTCTATTTATCTACTTTGTGATTTATTTTGTTCTGCTTTTATTGTTAATAACTTCCTTCTCTATTTTGGCATTCTTGTTCTAATTTCTTGATTTGCATACCAGTGTTTTACCCTTTTTTTGATTGCTCTTAAATGTATTTAAACAGGTAATTTTGCCTTTGATCACAGGTATAGCCAAATCCCATATTTTTATCTGAATAGCAACTCATCATCATTATAAAACTATTACATAATTGCACTTTAAGTTTAAAATATTAGGCTTCTACTTCTCTAAGTACAAACATAAAAATGCAATCATATCCATTATAAGCTGTAGAAAATAGCACACTTATTTATTCCCCATCCACCAGCACCTTTAATTTTGTGTTGTTATAATTTGAGTTTTTATTTAATTTTACTCTTCACATTGCAACTACTCTTTTCTCAATTGTACTTGAGTGCTAATCTTATTTTGAAATTACTGTAATTTTAAGTTTTAAATCTGTTTTTACATGGCTTCAATTTCTACTGACATCTTTCATGAGTGTGTCTTTTGATTTATCTCTCTGTGGCCTAAAGTACGTCTTTGAGTAATGTTTTCCAGAAAGATCATATGAGCTTTATATCTAGTCTGCTGTCCCATAAATCAGTTTCTCTCTGTTGCTTCTCTTATGAGTGATGAGTTCTATGACCATAATAGTCTTCCTCAAAAATCATTACATATTATATCAGTGTTGTAATGACATCTGAGGCAATTTGGTTGCTTTGTAAATAATTCTCTTCCCACCATAATGAAAACTTGTAGAATTCTTTGTCTTTGAAATTAAGAAAGAAAAGCTATCATGTATCTGATGTTTATCTAAAATATAATTATTTTTATTTAAAGAATCCAATCTTCAGGCTACAAAATTTTTCTTCTACTATATCTTTAACTATTACTCATTTGTTCTAGGATTTTTAAAGAAATATTGAAAAATTTTAAGTGAGTCTCTGTAGCTTACTCTCCATGCTATTATTCTTTCCTGGTCATTTTTATCAAAATTCTTGTTCTATGTCTCCAAAAGAACATCTCAACGCCATTTTCCACAATGTCCATCAGTGTTTTTACAGTTAAATTATTTTCTTCTAATACTTCTTATAATTTGCATATTCAATGCCACAATTCATTTCCTCTCAATACTATCATAATTCCATCAGTTTCCTTTAATTCCAGTTCCCTTTATTTCATATTACATTTTAGAAACTAGGTTTTCTTTAATTTCTTCAAAGTATAAAAAGTTACTAATTTACTTTTGCTTCCTGTAGCAAATCTTTTTAGAGACGGCATTCTTTGTCTTGTCTCTTTCCTTTATGATTAGAGTTTTTGTAGGTTCCCCGTGCATTTTAGGTCTTCCCTGACCTACATTTTTCCTACAGCTTGGAAGAATTCTTCTAGGGTTCCCTCATTGTTTTATCTAAATGCTACTGGATTATTACCTCAGATACTTAGCAAGGTGAGATGAAGAAATTTCCTACTAGTCCCGCAGGGACAAGCAGCTAAAGGGGCTAGGGAGCCATCTGGAACTGAGGCTTTTTTTTCTCTCTTGGTTTCTTCTCAAGATTGTTGAACAGCTGCTATAGATGTGGAGGGTTGCTGCTGGCCTCCTCCTTTGATCTCCTGCCTGCAGTGTCTGGGAGGTGCCTAGGTCTGTGGTGGAAAACAAGTTGGGTAGCCTTTGCTTGTTCTTGGATCTGATGGCCCAGCCACTCTGGAAGGCTGTTGAGCTATACAGTGAGAGGGGTTCCTCTGTGGCAAGTTCTGCACCCCTCATGCGGCCTAGCCTCTCCTGTGCACTTGTTCACCCATCAGAGGCTGTGAGGTTGGGCCCTGTCAGCTTGCCTGTCCTCCTCTTCCTGCAGCACCATGCTACTTTCTCAGGAAGGGAAGCTGTGAGTCAGCCTTCAATCTGGTTCTTCTGGCACTGTATACCTAGCAGAAATTCCTCAAAGTTGCTGGCATATTGATGGTACTCTTTCCTATTTTCCAATGCTAAAGCAGATTCCCCCTATTTTTATACTCCCTTGGTCCTTTCTGTCACTTTCAAAGGGAGGTAGCTTAGGTGGGAGTTGGACATCTGTGCTCAGCTTTACCATCTTTCCCTAAAGTTTCATAGTTTCACTGTTTTTGGTACTTTGCACTTTGGTATATTGATACTGTATAGGAGAATTCTTGAACACCACCTGTTCTGTGACCCTCTTTTAAAATTCTTTATATATATCAACTGTCCTTGGATCTGACTTCATAGTTTTTCTCATTTCTTTTTACTCTCAAATTTCAGGCATCCTCTTGATCAGATGAGAAATTTTTCTGCCAAACATAATGCTGCTAGTTTTTTGGTTGTTTTTTTCTGGTGCCAAAGATCAAAGTTGGGTACTTGTACCCAAGGCAGGTGCGGTACCATTTGAGCTCAATCTTCAACCTTGTGCTGCTAGTCTTGAGGCAGTGGATTCTGTCCCCTGCCAGAGACACCTCCTCTGGCACCCTGAGCTGCATCCTGGCCTTCGGTGTATTGATGGAGCACCCCGACATCCTCTCTGCTCTGCCAAAGATATGACCTTCAAGTAGAAACAGCACATGTTGTCCCCTGCCTCTCAGTCTCCATCAATCCCCTTTGGAAGCCTACTGTTTCAAGGAGGGCATTTTGGATTCCTTTTGGTGTGCCCAGGCCTCCCGCGTGAGTCAACAGCCATGGGCAGGAGGCAGTGGGGTGGGGTGGGGTGGGGTGCAGAGGCTCGCATCTTTGCTTATGCCAGCCCTAGGAAGACAGCACACTGCACACTGCCATGTTGAGTCTTTGAACACCTGCTTCACTGCCCCCCATGGGGAGTCACCAAGTTCCACACATCTGTTTCTACCTGGCCTGGGTGGCAAAAAAAAGAAAAATTCTCCCACCACAGGGGCCTGTGGATTTCCTCTGCAGCTTCCTGGGGTACAGAATAGCATGTTCCTGCAGAAAGTCCACAGCCAAAATCCACAAGGTGACATGTCCTTGGGGTCTGGTGACTGTGGAACTGCCACGTCACTGCCCTCCCGGTCCCAAGCCCCACATCGTGTTGTATCCACCTTGCCTTTACTGTCCGACAGTGACACTGCCACTTCCTCCACTGCAGCCATGGTGGACAAACATCTTATGTAGCTTATCGTGACCCTTCCCACAGCATCACAGTAGGCTATGGTTGTGCCTTGTTTCCAGATGAGAAAGGGTCTCAGAAGTTTCTTTGCCAGGCTGCTGCAGGGGGGCAGCGGGACACACAGCCAGCATTCCAGTCCGGAGCCACCCAACTCCTAGCGTACTCTCGCTTCTCCCCTCAGCTTTCCTAGAGGGGAAAAATAGAACCACAGGCTCTGTCGTGGGTTAGACCGGGAGTCTGCAACCTGCTGCCAAATGCAGTCTCTGGTTTTATAAATAAAGTTGGATTGGAACACAGCCGCCTCCATTCCTTTGCTATTGTCTATGGCTGCTTTGGCAACATGGTGGCAGAACTAGAGTGGTTGGGACAGAAGCTTCTGAAAAGCCTAAAATGTTTGCCATCCTGCGCTTCATGCAGAAAAGTTTACCAATTCCTGGTTTTGAGTATGCACTCTAGAAAGAAATAGACTTGCGGGCCAGAGGGGTTAGCTCAGTGGTTCCGGCGCCTGCCTCACAAGCACAAGGTCCTGAGTTTGATCCCCAGTAACCACATACAATACTGGGGGTGAAGACTCATGCCCACCAACAATCAACACCACGTACCACAGTGCCGGGCGTGGTGGCTCACGCCTGTAATCCCAGCACTCGGGAGGCAGAGACAGGAGGATTGCTGAGTTCACGGTGGCTTGCCTGGGCTACATAGTGAGCTCAGAGCCAGCCTGAACTACAAAGCGAGACCCTGTCTCAAAAGAAAAAAAAAAAGAAAGAAAGAAAGAAATAGACTTGAAGTCAAATCCTAGGCTCACTCCTGTCCCAGCTGTGTGACCTTAGGCCGCTGACTGACTCAACCACACTGCTCTAATTAAACAATTTTGGGTCTATAGCCCTGGCCAAGAGGAACAATCTGACACTGGCAGGACTGGCACGTAAAGGACATGTAATAAATATGAGCCCCGTCACTGCTCTGACCTTTCCTGTCTGAGATGTGTGTAGCTGCTCTGCATTTTCTCTTGGGCTTTCTTTCTGGAGTGTTCTGGCATTTCTGCTTAGAACCCTTCCTCTCCTCTGACACAGCACAGGGGTTGTTCAGCAGCTTCTCAAGCCCTCCCTGGAATGCTGGGCACTGGCAGAAGTGGCATACACCTCAGGAGATGAGTAGGTGTCCTGTGGTGTCATGCATTCAGTCATCCAGTGGTGCTTGGGGAAGGCCATGGTGCTGGGATCTTACAGGGACACAAACAGGGCTGGCAGGACCTAGGACTGTTCACAGCCCAGGGACAGGTGGCACGCAACAAGTTGCCATGTTAACTGTAATGTTGATGCTTTCAGATTTTGGTCCCACTTGGAAAATTCCACTGTACTCTGCAGAGTAAATATGGGTCCCTGGAGTTTCCAGGTCTTGCTCTGAGGAAGATACGGTGAAAAAAGTGCTTCGTTCAACACAGCCTCCAACCTGCTCCCAGGCTGGCAGCCTGCTCAGCACTTTGCTGCAGTGTCCACTCAGGACACGGTGGCTCACCTGCACTGCCACCTCCCCCCCAGGACACCCACTCAGCACCTCTCCAGGAAGGGCTGGCTCGGCAAGCTCCTGGCGAGAGGAAGGGCAGACTGTCTCCCCTTGCCTTGGGGAGCAGCCAGTGCTGAGCTCATCTGCGCACCGGTAGCTCAGGGATGGATCTGAGATCTCACCCAGCCCTGCCAGAGTGATGCTCAGGGCTGCGCACGACTCGAGGAGCTTCCCAGTCAATTAAAAGGGGCTGCGAGAGCTGAAGAGTAGAGAATGCTGGTGTTCAGCAGGAGTCAAGGCAGCTCCTTCAGAATCCAGGATTTGGGGAAGGGGCTGTTTGCCGTGGGACTAAAAGGGGCAGCAGGACGTACACAGGGGAGAGCTGAGGTCAGTAACTTCAGGTGATCCTTGCAGGTGTGATTGGTGGGGAAAATGAACTATAAGAAATATGATAGAGGGGCCAGAGGGTTAGCTCAGTGGTTCCAGCGCCTGCCTCACAAGCGCAAGGTCCTGAGTCCGATCCCCGGTAACCACATACAATGCTGGGCGTGGAGCTTACGCCCACCAACAATCAACACCGCATACCACAGTGCCAGGCGTGGTGGCTCATGCCTGTAATCCTAGCACTTGGGAGGCAGAGACAGGAGGATTGCTGAGTTCGCGGCGGCTTGCCTGGGCACCATAGTGAGCTCAGGGCCAGCCTGAACTACAAAAGCGAGACCCTGTCTCAAAAAAAAAAAAAAAAGAAAAGAAATATGATAGAATATTAGGTCAAAATATTAGCATATAAAATTGCTTATGCATTGATAACTTCTATCTGAAAAATTTGTGTCTTTTGTCCATTAAGACTTCCACAGGAAAACAGTGTCATGTTCTGAGAGTTAAAGTTCACTTTAAAGGAGGCCTTTGGGGTAGGGAAGAGAGGACAGTCCAGGACTAATGCTGCCCCTGGGACTGGCAAGGGGAGGGGGCTGTGTTTTGAAAGGGGCTGCTGGACGAGGCTGTCATCAAGCCGAGAAGGAACCAGAGCAGCAGATCCTGGACTCTGCCTCGTTTTCTTCCTGCGCGCTGACCCCTCCAGAGCCTCTTGTTGAGCCTTCGAGTCATGCTACAGTCTCATTGGCTCTCTGGCTCCTGCTGGGGCTTCCTGTTGATCCTCTGAGACAACTCTGCTGTGTTGTCTCATTGGCTCTCTGACTCCTTCTAGGGCCTTCCATCTGGCTCTCTCTATCTCTCTCTCGTGGAAACTTCCTATTGGTCTTATTGGTCCGGGTCCCATTGACCCTGACTCCTGTGGGCATCACGTTGGCAGACACTAAGTAGAAATCAGGAGACAAAGCTCTAGTGATGCCATCTACAGAAGTTAAATCCTAGAGGTAGAGAGGACAGAGCCTCCTGGAGGATGCAGGTGAAGGCAAGTGGAGAATAACCAAGAGTATTTACACGAATCAGTTAGTATACCAGGCATATGGGTGGTTTGGTTGCTCTTCTCCTTTCCTCAGACTTTCACTGAAGTTTAGAAATTACCTAAAGTCTTAAGTCAGAAGGAACAGACAGAACCAGCTTGACTCACTATAAGCTTCTCTGAACAGCTGTGTTTCTCTGGATGTTCCCCAAACAGAGCAGCCTCATTCAAGGTCACACCCCCTTCTTCAGGGCAGCATGTACCCAAAGACTGGCTCAGACTTCTTGCCTTGACTTGGGGGATCTCTGCTGGGCCCTCTCAGCCTGACAGGGCTGGCTGAGACCTTGGTTGCACCTTCATGGCATTCCAGTTTCTCTCTGTGCCTTGTCCCACCTTCCCCCAAGTCCTCCTGGAGGAGGGGACTGTCTCTCCAAAAAATCCTACACACAACTCTGAATCCCGTAACTGCATAGAGACTCACTCCATGTATCTGTGTGTCACCTCAGCCCAAATCAACCTGTCAGCTCCAGGCCTGTGATAACAGTGCCTGTGAACAGCCATGGTGACTCATCCTCTGACCAGGCCCCACCTCCGAGCAGCACATCCGGCTATAGACTCTTCAGTGGAGCAGCCCACTGAGGAGTGCAGCACTGCCATGACCCAAAAGCCCCATCTCTGCTAGTTCTTGTGCTAGGGAGGTTTTATTCATAAAGTCTCTGCCTAAGCCAATGTCTCCAAGAGTTTTACCAAGCCTGTTTACCAGCAGGCTTATTGTTTCTGTTTTAATGTTTAAGGCTCGTATCCACTGTGAGTTTAGTTTTGTGCATGGTGAAAGAGATAGGTCTAGCTTTAGCTTTTG
>PVIC010028419.1:0-23215 GCA_004025085.1 Thryonomys swinderianus
TTTTATAGAGTGGAATATTTCTATAGGAAACTTGGTGTGGGAATATGATGAGGGGAAGGAATAAATATGATACAGAAAGAAAATAAAAGAGCATGTATAAGGGGGGAGGAGGGGGGAGTGGGTAGGGATATGGGTAAAAATGAGAATTGACTTGTGGCATATACTGGTACAAATTTCCCAATGTTGTATGTGATTTTGAGATGTATATAAATTGTACCAATAAAGAATTCAATTAAAAAAACATAGTAAGTTGAAATCTAAAGGAATGATCTAATATTTCCCAGGCAGAGAATAGAGGAAGAACATTATGGGAAACAGAGGCACAATGCGTGAAGAGTTACACTAGTGGTTTCCAACATCAGTTTCAAACCTGTGAGGGGTTGGATAAAACACAGATTTCTGGGGCTTCCTCTTCAGTATTTCTAATGTTGTACCTCTGAGAATGTGTACTTCTACTGCTGGCTGAAGACCACAGTTTGAGAACCACAGAAAGTTAGTGAATGGCCATGTGACAGGAAAGGGGGACTGGATCAATATTGGGATGGTCCATGGATGTCCTATGACCTACAAATTTTGTTTTGCTTTGAGTTCATTATTGCTAAAAGTTTCTTATAAAAGACTACCAAATAAAACTCATCAAGTATAGATTTGTACAATACAAATAAATAACAGATTTTTTTGCCAGAAGAATAAGTACATTCCCTATATATTTCCTGGTACAATTTCTTAGTTTTTACTTTCTATCCAAATTTCACCCTCTAATTTTTCATGTTACCAACCAAACCTATAGGTACTTTGACAGCTTCAATTTCAATTTCTACAAGAATAAGAGTTTGTAACTTTTCACATGCATCAGACTTGATTAGTTTTACCAGCCTGATGAAAGTGGAAGTAATTCCATTCTGTATTTTTTCAATAATTAAAAATATTTAGCATTTATTAAAAAATGTATTTGGTGTCTAGACCTTTTTGCCTAAATTACATCATTTTTTATTTCTTCATTTTTCCCTCTAGGCTTTTACATTAAAGGTAGCATTTTTGTCATAAATTCTGATGTAAATTCCTGTTGTTTTTAAAAAGTAAAACAGGGAACACTTCATAGTAGCCTTTTGGGTATTTGTAGGGTATTTGAATATGTTATCTGATCATATACCTTGCCTTGTTTTTGCCTTTGCACTATAATTTTTA
This sequence comes from Thryonomys swinderianus, assembly GCA_004025085.1. Taxonomy (NCBI): domain Eukaryota; kingdom Metazoa; phylum Chordata; class Mammalia; order Rodentia; family Thryonomyidae; genus Thryonomys; species Thryonomys swinderianus. Next base: position 1,189 of record PVIC010028419.1, read on the forward strand.
TATATTTTAATGCTTTGCTTTCCATTTTAATCATTCAACTTGCCATTTATAATTTATTTTCATGTATGATGTGTCAGCAGTCTAATTGATATGTTTAATAAAATTTTAAATTGTTCCTTTTGATCATAAAATTCATATATCTCACATAGCATTCTCTAACAATGGGAAGATCACTTCTTGACACAGTTATGCACATCATATACTCATTTTAATTTTTACTAGATGACCAATTCTTTGGAAAGTTGTCTTCTGTGCTAGTTTTCATTGGTTTCTCTTTATACCTATCATATAACTATTGTTTCAGAAGCATCTTTTACCATCTTTCTGACACTGGTCTCTACCTCACTCTCATGGGTTCAATTTTTTTCTTTTTTGATCATCAGGTTAGTAGATAATACTACTCTTCTGGGGTATAATTATCCTACCTCTCCTGGTTGTTGTAGTGGTGGCTTAATCTTGACTGCTAACCTGATTGACTTGAGAGAATAGTGAAGCAGATATAGATGTGTTGGTAGTTATACTTGATTGTATTTCTCTGTCCTCTTAAAGATAGCAGGACACTGTGATTTGCTTTGGATAATAAAATGCAATGATTGTGACATGTATCACTTTAAGAATTTGAATCAGCGTGAGAATTCCATTCATTTTTCTTCTGACATGGTGGACCTTAATTTTTTTTTTTTTTTGAGACAGGGTCTCTCTTTGTAGTTCAGGTTGACCCTCAGCTCACTATGTAGCCCAGGCAAGCCTGGAACTCAGCAATCCTCCTGCCTCTGCCTCCTGAGTTCTGGGATTACAGGCATGAGCCACCAAGCCCAGCACTGTGGTATGTGGTATTGATGGCTGGTGGGTGTGAGTCCCCACGCTCAGCATTGTATGTGGTTACCAGGGATCAAACTCAGGGCCTTGCCCTTGGGAGGCAGGCGCTGGAACCACTGAGCTAAATCTCTGGCCCTGGTGGCCTTTAATTTTTACAAAAGATTTTTATGGTATAATAATAGAAAATTAGAACCTCAATCACCCCTTATCCCTGAGTGACTATAATAATCAGAATCCTGGTCTGACTTTTGTTGGATATGCATAAAGGGTTTTAAAAAAATCAATTTCTTTGTTGGGGATGATTATGGCAACATAACACAGGCAATTGTGACTAATACGCTGTATTCTTCTTGGTTTTCCTCAGTTGATACTTTCCTGCACGGATTTCCTAAAAAGAAAGACTAAAGGAGGTACACATTTGAGATTTTCTCTGAAATTGACTTGATTTTTCTCTTCACACTTAATTTATATTTTGTCAGGATGTATAATTTACAAATTCACATATTGCTCAATAACAAATTAGCTCAAAATTTATGATCTTAAAACTAAAAGCATTTACTAAATAACATAGTCTCCGAGGGTCAGAAAGCCACAGGAAGCTGAGCAGAGAGGAATTTCCATTGGATGCCTCTTGGGGTTGTCATTAAGCATTAAGCTGTAAGCTATTCTCACAGCCTCTCAAGATTTGACTGGAGAAGAATGATTCATTTCTAAACTTATTCTCGGAACTTTTTGCAGGAGATTTCGTCTGCAATTCCTTTCTCACTCTATATGCTTCTCCATAGCACAGCTCAGGATATGAATTCTCACAGAATAAGCAATGAAAGGTGAAGGGGAGGGAGGGAGGGAAGGAGGAAGAGAGACAGATCAAGACTGAGATCCAATCCAAGATATATATATATATGAATGAGAAACTTAAACCTGGAAATAATATATAATCAGAAGAGAATCACTAAATCCAAATCCAATCCACATTCTATAGAAGAAAAATGCATGAGCCTTAAATACAGGTCTACCAAAGAATGTATGAACATAATTAAAAACTATAGTATAAGGTAAGTCATCAAAGTTAAAAATTACTTATTTCTAAAAGTTTAAAGTCAGTGCTTCACTTTGTTTTCCTTGCTTCCTCTGTGGTTGGAAATTCTAAAACTATTAAGATTTCTAATCTTGGAACTCTTTCTCCTTGTGCATTGTAGGACCTTTAGTAGCTATACTCCTGATCACTGGCTCAAAGATGCGAGCAAGCACCCTGATGTGTGATGGTCAAAATGACTCAAGGCATTGTCAAACACTCTTTGGAGGACAAACCTCCCTCATTTGAGAAACACTAACTTTTTTTCAGTCATCCATCTCTTTGTTTATGCTATTTTACTCATTTCTTCTAATTTATTTCTTCTATTGAAACTTCATGTGCTCTTAATTTTAACAGACTTCACTTTTCAGAGAAGTTTTATGTTGACAGCAAAATTTAGGAGCAAAAACATGGTGTTCCCATATATCTCCCACCTTCTTATATGTAAAACTTCCTTCTCAGTGACATGCCAAGCTACAGTGTCACTTTTGTTACAACTGTTAAACCTATGCTCACCTATCCCTATCACCTACAGTACATAATTCACATTAGAGTTTATTCTTGGTGCTGTACAACTTAAGAATGTGGACAAATATAGAATTACAAGTGTCCACCATTTTAGCACCATACAGACCTGTTTCACTGTTCTCAAGCTACTTATACTTTAATTTAAATAACATCTCTTTCTCTGAAATGTTTTCCATAGTCACTTGGTCTTTTGTATGTTATGGATAAGTAACTAGTTTCCATCTAAAATTGTAATTAGAGCTATTTTAAAGTAGTTTCTTAAAATCTATGCTTTTCTTTCTCTCTTTTTAAAAGTTGTTAGGCTTATTACTTCAGTATGTCTGGTTGCTTATTTCTGTTGGTTTTTCTTTTGTTAGGGAAGTTTTTATTTTTTTTCTCCAAATACCTGTAAGTCTTTGGTTGTTTCTTAAAATGAAGGCAATTAGATGTGTCTTGGTTGTGCTTTCTACAGGTAGAGCTTATCTAATATATTATTATATCTAATATATTATCCAATATATGGTCACATTGTGCAGATATCTGGCTTCTTCACAGGTAGATTGCTACATGTCATAAATTATAAGTTGATATGTCTAAATATTTCTGTGTCAAAAATTCATACCTTGAAATCCTCACACAATTGCAATGGTATCAAGTGGTACAACCTTTGGCAAGTAATTAGATTATGAGTGTGGAACACATAAATGGCACCCGTGACCTGTGAAAGAGATTGAGGAGAGATCCTTCTGTGAAATTACAGTGAGAAAACTCATCTGTCAGTCCTGAAGAAGCAGTTAGTAGATACTATATCAGCCAACACTTTGTTCCCAGCTTTCAGAACTATGAAAAATAAATCTTTGTTGTTTGTAAAGTACTGTACTCACTGTGGTGTTTGTTACTCTATTCCAAATGGAATAAGATATGCTTTATATCTTCAAGCCCATCAGGTTACTCAGAGAATAAATTTTTATCTCCTCTCCAGAGGATAGAAAATTCAGAGTCAAAGGTATAAGGAGTGACTACTGCTCTTGCCATTAAACATAATAACCTTAGTTTAGGCCCCTATTTTCAGTATCATGGCTCACTTTCTTTTTCAACTAATCTTACTTAACCACATTTTAAGAATTGTCCTCTTTCATTCTTATCAGAAAGCAAACTAGTAACTCAAGTAGTTTCCATAGGAGAAGAGTAATGCCTAACTACTCTGAGAAGGGTATTTGGCATATAGCTGGACTTCTAAGGGCTTCAAAATAATCCTACTTCCGTCCTACTTGGAACTATATGGCTTTCTGAAATACCTGGTGGCTGCAATTCAAAAGTTTTTCTGGGATCCTACAAAACAAATTGTTTTCCTGTCCCAATTTCTTTCTTTATACATTTACTACGTCTTTGCAAATGTCTCTTATCTAATTTTATCATTCTGTGATTGCCTGTTTTAATTTTTCAGTGTAATCTTTCAATAATTTAGGTTAGAGGGGGTATAGATGCATCTTTTAAATTGGCTTGTACTAGAAGACTAGAGTGAAGTTTATCACCTATGTTCATGATTCTACTGTAGTATTTTGTAGTTGCAGCTGTATTGTCCCTTGTGGTTTCCATCCAAACCTTTGAGGTTTAAAGTTCCCACATTGCAATGTTCTAGGGGATAATTCCAATCTATTCATCAAGCAAAAACAGCTTTACCACAGTTCCTAGTTGACATTATTCTTAGGCCTCCACAGGCCTGTAGCTTTGTGAATGCTATAGCCCTAGGCTGTAGCCTGAAGCAGCACTTTTTCCAAAGGTTTACCTTCATGAATAGAAGAGCCACAGCCCAGTCCTCTAGTTTTGAAGACTGAATTTGTTTCCAGTGCCACACCTTGCCTGAAGCGATTTTAATCCCATCTACCCCAGAGCATTCAAATTCTTGGTTGCCACTGTAGTGTTGTGATTCAAAGACAAGCCTGGGAGAAACTTCTGCTCCAAACTATGATTTACGCATCACTTCCTGTGGAAGTTTGGGGCATGTGTTGAAATATGATCTTTTATATTTTTTATATTTTTATTGCTGCTTCAGGAGCAGATAAGGATGTATCTTTGATCAGAAATCTCTAATTACAGGTTTGTATTGACTTACAGTAGATATAAGCATAATATATAATTTTGCAGAAGGTATATGCACAATATAGGGGATCCTTAAAATCTAAACTTTAGCAGAAGCTCTGTTATGACACACATTTGTCCCAACATAGCCTGTTTTATATAATTCACTACAACAGGTACACTAGGTCTCTGACTTCCAGAAAGATCAAAGATAAAATGATCAAGGTTATTTTTTCCTAGGTGGAATTACAGAGAATTCCACAGTTCCACAGACCTACTAACCACAGCATAGGTTCAACTAATTCATTAACTAACTAAGCAACTCTCACGGACAATTATAAGCCACTTAAGTTTTGTGACAAATGACAAGGTAAGGACCTAACTCACTGCTCTCCTCCATTAAGCTTCAATGTCTTTGTCATTAATAATACAAAAGAAATAAAGAGAATAGAAAAATGTACGTTTTATTACTTGACCTATCACCTTTAACCTTTCTTATGACTTTTTAATATTTAATTTTAATGTTCATTAAATTGCTTAAGTCTATTTTTCAAAGAAAGAAGGTCTAGAAGAGAAATAGAATCATTTTTCTAGTAAAAAATATATATATAAAGAGTATGGTTCCTACTTTGTTTGGTACAACTTCTACTACTTTTTCCAAATAAATAAAGTTGCTACAATCTATATTAATGCATGCTATGGTATTCTATGAAACTTTCTGACTAAATTTGTTTCTCAGTTTAATATGTTTTGCTTCATTTCTTAGAAGTTGGATTATCTCATTATCAATAATATTATGTAGATACAATGTATTGATTATATATGTTATAGATCTAGTTAATAATACTATTATGAACTATGTGTGTATATATCTATCTATATATATGGATAGATATGGATAGATATACATATAATTCTTTTTATGTATCTTTGAAAGGAGGATATCAGAGAAAATTCTTGTATTTGTCTTATTTTCTTGTTCATTTTTGGTGCTTAAGAGGAAAAGCATAGCTGTACCTGAAAAGGGTCCTTTAAAAAGGAAATTAAATAGGAATCACAAAACCTTGGTGATGGTGTTGGCTTTGCTGCTAATTAAAACTGGAAACTCTAAGAAACCCATCATATTTTTATTGTAGACTGCGTTTTTCTCATTTCTAAAATCATGAAATGGATATAGATCAGCCTTTTTATCTTCAACTCCTATGACATCGTTACAGAAAAATTTATTTCTGTTCACAATCTTGTTTATAGAAATCTATAAGAAACTAGGTATTCTCTAAAACTATTTTCTAGTTGGTAACAAGCAATTATGGAACAAATTCTGGTCCACAAGGATTTTAAATAGTTCAGTTAATGTAAGGGAGATCTTTTAATGACAACTTTCCATGTAATAGAAGACAATAAAGGATATATACATTATGGAAGCTTACAAGGTAAGACTTTACTAAGGAAATCAACATGAAATATAATGGATGTGATCTTGCATCTAAGGTTAAAATAAAGACTGAAAATCCATAAAATACTTGTTTTTATGGTGTAATTATGAAAATACTGTAACCTCAAAATGTTTGGTGTGTAGTATTATGACAAGAATTACCTTGGAGAAAATACCCAAGTGCAGATCTGGCCTCATGTAATGTCACTACAAAACAGCAAATAGAGCAAGTATTAAACCCCTTCCTATATGAAGCAAATTCTAATGTGATATTTATTAGCTTAAGATCTTAAGGGAAAATCATAGTGTTAAAAAATGGTAAATGTTTAACAACCAACTCTTTCAGGAGATGAGACTTCTTTCATTATTCCCATCATGTGTAACTTCAAACTATGAACACAACATCACTAAATAAGGTATTGATTGGACATCATTCTACAGCCATTTCTCTAGAAAGATACCAAGGTCACAGACATAGTGAAGTAAGTATACTACAACATTTAGGAATGGGTGAGCTTTGAGAATATATTACATTTGCTTATAATTTTAAAAATTGTGTTTATTGGTACATTTTAGGTATACATTATGATCACATTCATTGTTGAGAATTTGTACCTGTGCATTATATACCTTGATTCTTATTTTTCTATTTGTTGCAAGTCAGTATGATTTTTTATTAATGCCATATTTAACAAACACCTCTCCAAATTACTGAAAATTTAATGTGTGTCTCCAGGACTCTGCCGACTCATGTTAAAGATTTCTATATTAGTGTATATACCTACCCCCTACTTCATTAGTTTTTCTTATTCTTTGAAGATGCTGCTTTATTTGATATTTTTATTTAAACACTGGGGAATCTTATATTTGTAGAAAAAATATAAAAAGGATGAAATTCTGTTCTTTCTAAAAGTCAAGCTTGAAGTCATGGCTCACAATTAACAGCACCTAGTGAAAGGTGTTGAGTTACAAGTGTTGAAACTGTAACTCTTTCCTATAAAATTTACAATTTTTATTAGTATATGTTTGTAGTGCATCTAAGGTACTAGGTGCACAACATATACTGTGATTCTTTTACGCCCCTTCTCTCTGCCCATGTCTCTCTAGCTTCCCTTTCACCATTTTCCTTATCTATCATTATTATTATTATTATATTTATTGTGGGGATTTGGTATGTGTACACCACACATCTTAAATGTCTTTATATCCCCTTCAGTTCCCCCCTACTATACCTTCCATCTGTTAGTCATGTTCACATTTTTAAAAATCTATTTCCCATTTCTTTTTTCTGTCTTTCATTTTGCTCTTTATTTGTACTTTGGATGACTCAACTGAGGGAAACCATATGGTATTTAAACTTCTGCATATTATTTATTTCACTTAGCATTATGTTTTTAAGGTATATCCTTTTTCCTAGAAATGTTTCAGTTATTTTCAAGCCCACTAATATTCCACAATGTATAGACATCATATATTTTTTCCTCACATTTTCCTTTTGTGATATCACATTCTCTTTATCCATTCATGTGTTCATGGACATATAGGGTATTTCTCAGATGTAGCTATTAGCAATTTTATGCTGTTCTAAATATCAGTATGCCTATACTCCTGTAATGTAACGGGATGCTTAGAAATGGAATAGATAAACTGACTTTCTAGCCCTAGCTTTTTGAGAAATTCCCACTCTTATTTTCATAATGATTGTACTTATGTACATTCTCAATAATAATGTGGAAGGGTTCCTTTTGCATTGCAGCCATGTCAATATGTGTGATTGTCTGATTTCTTGGTGATTCCTATTCTTTCTGCCATAAGATAAAAACCTAGTGTTATTTTAATTTGTAGTTCTCTAATGGCATGAGATATTGAACATTTTTGTATACGTTTATGGTCCACTTGTAATTCTTCCAAATACCTATGCATTTCATTTACCCATTTTTGATAGGTCTCATATTAGGGGATCTTATACTTCGATTTCTTTATATATTCTGCATATTAGTCCTCAGTCTAGAGAAGAGCTAGAAAAATTAACAAGCTCTGTACAGCAAAAGAAACAGCCAACAGAGTAAAGGACACAACCTACAATATGAGAACAAGGATTTTCGCTATCATCACTTCTTTTCAATACAGTATTCAAAACATTAGTGAGAGCAGTTAGCTAAGACAGATTAATAAAAGGAATACTAATAAAAAAGGTTAACTGTCATTATTAGAAAGATATCATCTTCCACAAAGACGATCCCTGGAATTCCTCGAAAAGACCTCTAGAATAACCAAATTTAGCAATATAGTAATATACAATATCAACACATATCAATTAATGGGATTCCTGTACATTAATAATGAAATCATTGAGAAAGATCTCAGGAAAACAGTACTATTCACAACAGTATCAAGAAAAATTAAATACCTAGGAATTAACCTATCCAAGAAAGCACAGACCTTTATAATGAAAACTGCAGTGTTTTGACAAGAGGAGATTGAAGAGGGCATCCAAAAATGGAAAGACATCACTGTGGCAAAATTAATATTGTGAACATGGTCATACTTCTAAAACTGGTCAGTGGATTTAACACAATCTCTTCCATTCAATATACCGATATTTCCCCTCATAGAATGAGAGAAAATATTCCTAAAATGCATATGGAACCAAAAGAGATTCACAGTACCACAAGCAATCCTGAGCAACAAGAGCAAAGGGGGAGACACCACAGTACCTGACTTCAAGTTATACTATGAGGTGACAGTGACAAAAATGGCATAGTACAAGCACAAAAACAGACTTGGAGTCAGTGGAACAGGAGAGAGGATGCAGAAAAAAGCCCAGACACATTCAACTAACTGATCTTTGACAAAGCACCATAAACTTGGAGGAGAGAAGATAGAGTCTTTAGCAAATGGTGCTGGAAAAACTGGCAATCCATATACAGAAGATTAAAACTGGACCAAAATCTCTCATATGTACTAATTTATGTACTTTAAGTCTATGACTAAGTTACATACACACACACACACACACACACACACACACACACATACGAACACACCACAATGTACTACAGATACTACAGCCCATTCCAGAAACCTAAATAAGTCTACTGCCCAATTACTTTAAATTCAATTGTTGAACTACATTAAAAACCACTGACAAAGAAAAAAATAATCTATGACCTATAGTTCTAATTTATTTTATTTTTAAATATGAAACTGTTATGAAAGTTTATATATATATATATATATGAAAGAGAATATTTTGATAAAGGTCCATGCACCTGAAACCATCTTCAAACATCATCCATTCACTGACATTATGCCAATTTGCTTCTTCTTCCTTCATTACTATTTTCTTCAAAAAATTTTGAAGCTTATAAGAGAAATCTACAGAAAATATTATTTTATCCAAAAATACATGAGCATATATCTCGAATTTCTATTTATACATTATTGTAGTAACAATAAATACCAAAGTAAAATTAAGTATTTCAGTTAGTAAATATTGGGATACACACACACAAACACATTATGGAGAAGTGAAAAATCTTACAGTCAGTTTTATTATGTGGTCTTCACATGAAGCCAGTTAGATCCGGAGATATATCCAGACAAACTCTGCATGTGATGTATAAAAGGTACTTCATTCCTAAAGTTCCACGGTCTGTCTAATACTTGATTCTGCTGAATTTTTTTGAATCCAGTTCAAAAGTTACTTCTCCCAGTCTTTTCCTGGCTGCGATGCTTAAATACCATTAACCAGAGCTCAGTTTGTACCTTCAAAGCTTCCAATGCAAACTTCAACCAAACATCTGTCACTTTATTAAGAGTGAAATAATAATCCACTTTCCTACATAAACTTTTAGTCTTTAAACAAAGTATCAAGTTCATCATAAGATGAAAACAATACTTATGAAATAAATGCTGAATCAGTGAATGATTGGCTCCAGAATATTTGAGGTGTAGATAGAAGAAAATCGCCAACTCTGCAAATATCAAAGATGTACATAAATGTGTGAAAATTTTACAATCTTCCACTCTCATAATCACCAGCATGTTGATTTGTGGGTTTTATGACAAGGAATATACCATGCTAAATATTTTCACTATTTCTTTTCTTTTCTTTTTTTCTGTTGAGTGACCGTGGCTTGGAAAAAATTAAACTATTATGCTACAAAGATCAGAGGATATTATCAATACAATACAAGTCCAAACACTACAGGTCCTTTCTGGTTTCACTACAAATGTCATAGTCAATGTTTATGTAATACTGTTACTAATCAATATTTAATGAGGAAAAAACTTTTCTAATATTTGTCTTGTATTTCTGGTAGAGCAGATCCACAAAAAAGCAATGTTGATATTCATTAAAATATTTATATGACTTTTGTTGAGTAAAACTTTTAAGTTATAGAGTGAATGAAATTGTTTAATCTTATAAACTGTATTGCCATGTTCTTTAATTGAATTTTCTACACATCTTTTAATCTTTGGATTAAGAAATTAAAATTTCATTTGATGATAATTAGCAACACAAATTATACTTATAATTAAAATATCATTTGCTACACATCAAGACAAACAAGCTCCCAGATATGCACTTTATAGTCTGTTTCTATTAGGATACTAATTAATTGTGGTGCTATTCAGTAGAGTAAGAGTAGAAAGTAATGAGCTCATTACAATATAATACAAATAACTTGAGCTTTTTGATTTCTCAATAAAATTTGACTTAGTAACCACGTAATTAATTATTAATTAAATTGCTCCAATGCCATCTACTATGCTAAATGAATTAGGAAGAATAGTTTTGTAGGACTCACATTATGAATGAATACTCTCTCTGCAGTTGTCAGAACCTTAAACATGATAGAATAATTAAGTTAAAGATAAAAGTACTGGTTTTAAATACACTGACATGCTAGTCATTATGAAACAGTGAATATTCATTTTCATAACAGTGCAATTCCTACACCTGTAGACCAAGACAGTAAGGTGGGTTACCACTCAGGAAGAAATAAATTTAAAAAGTCAGTAATATTTTCTTAAAAGAAAAAGACAAGTCATCAATATGTTTATGAAAGAATATTCAACATCACTAATCATGTGGGAAACGTGAATCAAAACCAGAATGAGATACCAGGTAGCATGGCTACGATAAAATCACAGAAATTAACAAATTCTAGTGTGTATGCAGAGAAAAGGAAACTCACACAGAATACAGGCATTCTGAAGAGATAGCTGTTCACCTCTGTTTATTATAGCACTATTCACAATATCTAAGACATAGAATCAACTTGTGCCCACTGAAAGATGGATAAAAAAGAAAATGTACACATAATGTGTACACAATAGAAAATTCACACACAATTTGTTACTCAGCCACAGAAAATAATTAAACCATGTCCAGAGCAATATGCATGGGATTCAAAAATATTAATATTAGGTACAATAAACTAGGCATAGACAGACAAGTATGAAATGTGGAAACAACAATGGTTAATCCAGTAGAAATAGAAAAGTAGAAAAGAAACCACCAGAGGATAGAGTGGGGAAGAGCAAGGAAATAAGGATAGACGCAGTAGGGATAACAGGTATCAAAATGCCGTTGCAAAAAGAAACCACTGACACCACTAAGAGACAACCAACAACATGGGAAAAAAAATCTTTACTAGCTGTTTGTCAAAGGGCTACTATGTAGAATATATAAAAACTTAAACAAATCAGTCCCCCCAAGTTTAAAGACTCAATTCAAAAATGGGCATCAGAAATGAACAGACACTTCTCAGAGGCAGAAGTAAAGGCAGCCAAGAAGCATATGAAGAAAAGTTCAACATCACTGGTCATTCGAGAGATGCAGGTGAAAACAATACTGAGATTTCATCTTACTCCACAAAGAATGGCTGTATTGCAAAATTAACCAGCAATAAATACTGGCAAGGCTGTGGGGAGAAAGGAACCCTTCTCCACTGTTGGTGGGATTATAGACTTGTACAACCATTGTGGAGAACAGTGTGGAGATTCCTCAGAAAACTAGGGTTAGAGGTCCCATTTGACCCTGCTACTCCCCTGCTAGGAATATACTTGAAGGAATTAAAAGAATGATATTGTAAAGACGTATGTATACCCATGTTCACAGCAGCTCAGTTTATGATAGCCCAATCTTACCAGATGCCCATCAACTGGAGACTGGATATTTTTTTTATTAAATGCAGTATTACTTTGCCATAAAGAATGACAAGTTTCATTCCTTTATGTGCAAATGGATACACCTTGAGGACACACTAATAAGTGCAATAATTAGATCACAAATATGTAAACACTGTATCTTTTCTCTGGTATGAGAACCTGTAGATGTAAATGAGTTCTAGAGTATATGATAGATTTTGTGAAATAGGAAATATTCAAAGGGAATGTGGTAGAGGAAAGTAATGAGAGCAAAGAATAAATATGATTTGGAAAGAAAAAGAAAGCACATGTATATAGGGGGCGGGGATTGTGGGTTGGGTTGGGATATGGGTAAAAATGAGAATTAACTTGTGTCATGTACTGGTACAAACTCCCCAATGCTAAATGTGACTGTGAGCTGTATATAAAATGTACCAATAAAGATTTTTTTAAATGACATTGGGAGGAGTAAGCTGTGTTATTGGACTACAGAGTTGACTACCGTTTATAATTTATTATATATTTTGTGAAGAACTAGAAGAGAAGGTTTTGAATGTTTCCATCACAAACAAATGATACATGTTTGAGGTAATGCAAATGCTATTTACCCATTCTACATTGCATACATATACTTTGACTTTGGACATGACTGAAATATCTTATGGGACCTATAAATAGGTATAATTGGTATGTGTTAATACAAATAAAGCATAAAAATCACAACATTTACAAAGAGCAATAAAAACCAGAAGATATCCTCATTTTGAGAAAAATATTATTCTTATTTGGACATTATTTATATTGCAATTTAGGAGAACTTCTATTCATTCTTAGGACTGTATAGCACAAAATTTATAAATACCACAGTGTACATACATAGAAAATTTAGCAAATTTATTTTTGGCTATACATTTAATAATCTTTAAAGTTAAATAATCCTAGTGAAACTAAATGTCTTACTGTAATGAATTTGGTTCAACTAAGTCAGAATTATGGATTTCAACAGAAGAGAGTTTTGCAAGCGGTATTATAGTATCTGAAATCTAAATCTCTTGTTTTGAAATGAAAACTATCATAACATTAGCAAATACCTATAAAAAAGTACCACAGAAACCATAGTCCCTTTTCTATGGTGACCTTGATCTACTGTTACAATTTTAAAGAAGTCTGAAACAACCAGATCGCAAAGGTGCTTAAAGAAGAGACAAGAATATATGGATCCGTAGTTCAGGGTGCTGATAACAAGGGCAAGAGTCACCGCTGTATCCTTCCCATGTCACTAATGAGGAGAACTGAGGATCAGATCCACCTTGTGGAGTAGTTCAACAGTCACAAATGATTTAAACTCGGAACAATTCAACTCCAAAATCTGTATTTTTAATTGTGTCCCAGTCTGTTTTCTATTCTTAGAAAAGCCCCCAGTCTGGTGTACTCCTGTCAATATACCACATCACACCATATAAAGACCAGCTTTGCACAAATTGCTTTTCCTTATGATCTTGTTTTTCATCTGTGGACCAAACACCAAAAGACACCTAAATATTTGAGAATGAGAGCTAAGATATTGTGTGCCATGGATGGTCTGTAATCAATGAAGGTGACATGGTTATTAGCACAGTCATAAGGACCTTTACCTTACAGGAAATCTGTAACCCTACAGCAATATCTAGCTTCCTCAGTGACTGGATTAAAACTACTCTGTATATAGTATCACACTTGCATCAAATGTGCTTTGAACTATTCAGTACACAATAATTTTCCTAGAAAGAAGAGATAAAATCCCCATCTGGTGCTCTGAAAAATGTATTTATTTTTCTGATAACAGCAATAATAATTATAGTACTTTACTGTTCTGTAGAACATTTGTCTAGAGGATTTACAGGAGTTTCACATGCATATTACTCATTGTAAAATGTTTTTACTGCATATATCTCAACGGGAATATTGGAAGCACTGTTTTTTCAACATTTAAATACACATCATTTTTAAAATCCCATTTTCTCTTCTGATAACCTATTATCCCTCTTCAAAATGAAAATATTTATTTTATGTCTACCTTAGAAGCACACAATAAAAACAGTATATGTGGGTATTTCTCATTCACATTTGAGCAAATAGCACAAGCAAATTTCTTCCTACTTCTCCTAGTAATATTTTCTCTTTCCTATTAAGTTATACTTGCCTAGTTAACAGGTTTATTTTTCTTTTGCTTATTGTATTCATATCCATGCAGGCCAAAAAGGATTTCATAAACTCATATTCTTGACATATTTTTCCTAAAACATACTTCATCTTCATATTTTCAGCCTGAATATTAGGGCTAATAGTTTTAAAAGAGACAAGAAATGGTATTCTATTCATAATCAATCACCTATTCTAAGGGGTAGATGATTGATGAACAATATCAATGCTATCTTAAAGTGATCATCACTGTCCACTGGCTTTTCCCCAAATCCTTCTGGTTTTCTTCCTACCTCAGTATTTCTTCTGGTTTGTTGGCATGCATATTCTGTCCTAACTCACAAACATATCTAGCTAGGATAAATGGCTATCTGTATTTCCACTGTTGTCATAAGTCAGGTTTGTCCTAATCCATTCTTTGGTGTACCAAGATGTCACTCTGCTTTCAGGGAATTCTCTCCCAACCTGCTATCTAACAAAATCAATGACTATGTCATGCCTTTCTTAAAACTTTCAAAGGTTTTCCGCTATGATGAGATATATAATCTTTTGTGGGTTACAAGAACTTGCATAAACTAATCCTTGACACATTCTCTTTCCCACCATGAGGTGGAACCCTGGCTTTCTTTCAGAACCTTTAGCATTTCAAGACTATATCTGAGTCCCGAATACTTTCTCCTAATTGTAGAGTTGTTCTAATATCTTTCCTGTGGAGAATTCTGCTCAGTGCCTGGACTACAGAATATCTTTCTGTTAAAATATCTCATAGCTCTAATTAAAGGCAATTACTGAAACTTGTAACTAGATATACATATGTGTGATTATTGCTTTGAAATAGGTCTCACCTACTAAACTCTAATCTTCAAAAAGGCAGAAACATTCAGGTATTTTTGTATTTATATATAATTCTTGGGAAGTAATCAGGAGTCAATTATTTGTTGAAGAGACAAATGAGAAGGCAAATTAAAAAGGAAATAAAATGATGCTCTTACTCATATGTATTATAGTGCTGAGCAAACATATAATAATTAATTTATAAAAGTTCCTGAAGAAATTAAGTACTGGTAGAGACTTAGAGAAATGGTGGAAAACAGTTTTGTCTATTAATTTTCAAATACTGTGGTAGGTTTTGAAGCATATATCAAATGTATCTTCTAGGTTTTTAAGGGTCACTACAAAATATTAACAGATTGCATGCGACTCCAATAAAGAAATAAAGAAATGTAGATGAAGATATTCATCAATGACACTGATTTTTATGTGAATAAAAAATTTCAGAAAGTGTTTGAAGAGTTTATGACTCTTTTCTAAGCATAATCAAAGCTCCCAAAGATAGAAATTTCTTACTAAATAGCTACTTTAGCTAAATGAAGAAGATTCTCTGGGAAGGAGGTGTAAGTATTATAGATACACAGAGAATGGAAAGCTACGGAATGGTACGTGGCAAACTGAGTCAAACTGCAGATGATGCCCTGGCACTTGAGAAGTACTAGTAGGTTAGAAGCACTTTATTTTATCAATGCTTTGGTTTATCATCTTTGCTCATTGGGTTCTGCCCATTGTCTTAATTGTATGTGGCTATTCATGTCTATATAAACTTGAATTGATTCCATCTCATTCAGTTTTCTCTTTGGGGAATTACTGTAATTCATCTTCATTTCCTGTTTCTCCCCATTCAAAACAAAACCCTTCCTGTGAAAAATTTGCTTATGTATTCTGTCTTCCTTTAGACACAAAGTGTGAGATGTAGTGTGGTAGAGATGAGGAGTGGTTGTTGAAAAGGAAAATGATCACATACGATTTAGTTTGTCTGAGTAACTCCTGTGTATCAATCACCCAAGTAATGAACATGTATTTGCCATTCTTTAGTTTATTGTGTGTATGCATATGCTTGTGTGTATAAAGTTATGAGGGTGAAGAGAGAAATAAAAGGCAGTTGTGTCAACAGATAAGTACAAAATAATATGATTTGGAGTATGAGAGAGGTATATACTCACAAGGAAAATGACAATTTCAAAAGTATCTCCCATACGCAATTACTCATAACTCTGTGTGTGTGTGTGTGTGTGTGTGTGTGTGTGTGTGTAATATTAGATTTTTGAGATAGGGTCTTGTTTTATAGTTCTGGCTGGCCTTAAACTCACTATGTACCCAGGCTGGCCTTGAAGCCATGGCAATCCTCCTGCCTCTGCCTCCCGAGTATTAGCATTACAGGCGTGAGTCACCACGCCCAGCCTGTATAAAGTATATTAAAAATGTTTAATCAAAGGGAAAAGGTGGGGTGATGTAGGGGTAAGTAAAGAAGGGAAAGAAAAAATTTAATGGTTAAAAAAAAGGAAACAGCAGAGCGTGGTGGCTCATGCCTGTAATCCCAGCACTTGGGAGGCAGAGGCAGGAGGATTGTTGAGTTCCAGGCTTACCTGGGCTACATAGTGACTGAGGGCCAGCCTGAACTACAAAGTGAGACCCTGTCTCAAAAAAAAAAAAAAAAAAAAGGAAACATTTATGTATATAGTGAGCAAGGGGTTGTGAGGGGCAGGAGAATGGGGAAAAATAAAAATTAAATTGTGTCATATACTGGTACAAAGTCTCAATGTCAGTTGTGATCATAACGCGTATATAAAATGTACCAATAAATCAATTTTAAAAAGAATTTTACTCCTGTTTTTCTCTCAAAAAACATATATTAAGGGCCAGAGATTTAGTTCAGTGGTTCCAGCACCTGCTTAGCAAATGCAAGGTCATGAGTTTGATCCTGGTAACCACACACAGCAATACCAGGCATGGTGACTCACACCCACATCAGTACCACACACCACAATGCAGGGTGTGGTGGCTCACGCCTGTAATCTCAACACTCAGGAGGCAGAAGCAGGAGGATTGCTGAGTTCGAGGCTTGCCTGGCCTACATAGTGAGCTATGAGCCAGCCTGAACTACAAAGCAAGACCTTGACTCAAAAAAAAAAGTATATTAAAAGTGGTTTATGGATATAATTGTAGGCTAAGGTTAGCAATGTAAGCCCATAGATGTGTCCTCTATATTGTGGGCAAAAATCAGCAAAACATAATATTTACTGTTTTCAATATTGAAAATGCACAATTCAGTGGCATTAAACACATTGATATCATTACAGTGTCATCACCACCATCTTCAGAACATTTCCATGTTCTAACCTACAACTACATAATCCAATACACCAAAACTCTGCTCTTTCCTACCTCTGGTCTTGGAAATAACCATTCCACTTTTTGTCTATGAATTTACCTACCTTAGATGCTTTACCTAAATTAAATCCTACAAGAACTTTCTTGGGTCTGGTTTATATCACCTAGTACAATGCCTTCAAGTTTCTTTTCTTTATCTATTTACCCTTCAATAGATACATGGGTTGTTACCACCTTTTGCTATCGTGAACAATGCTGCAATAAACATATGCCTAAGAATATCATGGGAGGCTCTGTTTTTACTACTATAAATGCTCAAAAGTTTAACTACTGGATCTTATGGTGATTATTTAATTTCTGAGACCCTCTGCTTGTTTGTTTTCCCTCAGTGTGTTTTTAAAATGAGGTTTTATTGGAATGTAATAACATATATCAAATTGTTACTTATAGAAGATTCTCACCAAAACAGCAGAATTTAATAGTTTAGTTAACAGAAACCACATTATTTATAAAGCCTAAAATATTTACTGTCTGGTTCATATCTACGTAAACTCCTGAATCCTGATACAGAAAATTGTGGTATGAATTATTTTGTTTCATAGAAGACATGCCTTCAAAGAGTTAAAAGAACTTAAATAATGGGAGATAGAAAAAGTGTCTTATAATAAGTGTACAGATGAAAAATCCAAGACAGAATATTATGTAGAAGTAGAAATCTCAAATGACTCTGTTCCAGTATTAATACCCAGACTCAACTGCTCCAGCTAAATCCTGTCTTGTGATCATGTAACAGTGAGTAATATCATAAATGTTTAAATTAGATGGAAAACTCAAATGTAAAGTCTTATAATCAATGCAATGCTTTAGGGTTTCTTCTCTTCTTGAAGGCAACAGTAGAAACTGTTTTATGAGCAAGTACTTGCACCTGGAAAAGGTTGATCTGTACAAATACAGTCATTAAGTTTTCATTTTTATGATTACAGTGAATGATGCACTGCTATTAACCCCTCTCAAAAATACTCCTCTTCACTTTGAACACAGTTATTCTGTCCTTGTCACTCTCCGAAATAATTCTAGAAGTCCTCTTATATGATTGTCTTTACAAGATATGCTAAAAAATACAATGAATGCTGGAGTCAAGTGCCATCCATGGGCAAATGAGGCTCGTAAAAACATGATCTGCTCTCTTCCTAATTCACTGGATCTACATTGTGTGACTTCCGGTTCTTCCCTGAAGACAAAAGTAGGCGAAACAAAGGTTTGAAATCAGTTCAGGACACAGATGAAGCCACAACAGTTCAACTAAAGACACTCACAAAAGAGGACTTCTAGAATTGCTTCAGAAAGTAGCATAATGTAGTGTATTCAGAGTGAGAGGAAGTATCTTGAAAGGAAATGACAGTCTTTTACTGTAATTTTTTAAAAAGTTAAATATTCACCATATATATATATGTATATATATATATATATATATATATATATATTTGACCACATCTTGTATAATTGTATAATTTGCCTTCCAAATGCTTAGCTGTAAAATAACAGATCCATATGCCATATGTGACTGATAACATATTTCCCTGGAGTGCTAAAGATCAGGGTAAAATAGTCCTCACTCTTTTGCACAGAGCCATAATTAGGATCATAAAAGAGCACAACTTACATAAACAGAAAAATATGTGATTCAGAAATAAGTCTCAGGTACCAATTGCCAAAATAATTCATAGAATTGGCTCCTTGTACTACAAATTGTGTGCTCACTTGTCATCATAGTAGATATAAATAATATTTTTTGAAAAGGATTTTAGGCAGAGATGGCTGAAAATACAAGCATATCATATACATAATATTGAAAGATTTAGAATACACTTAAGAAAACCTACTAAATCTTGTTTGCTTTGCCAAGGTAGCTTCTACTTGGTGTTTAAAGATCTGCAAAAAGAGAAATATTAAACTTTTGGTTGTCAATGTATCACATAAAATACTTCATTCGGTGGATGGAGGGGAAAGAGACGGAAGTACAAAATATGAAAAAGAAACTGAGCTGCATCATGTATCAACTCAGTATAAAAAAATGGAGATAATGTGTTACAAAAGTGTACAAATAAGGAAAATAATATAAAAAATGTACCTTTTCAAATTTTACCCAGTCATATCATATGATGACCTATAGTTCTAAATGTCCATGTTTGTGAAACATTTTTTATTTTGAAGTTTTTTTAGATTTAATACATATTCATATTCATTTTTCAAATTTAAAGTGCCTCTAGAATTCTTTTTAATGGTATTATTCCATATTATATAATTTTTGCAACATTGAATGTTTCCTATGTATGTCACTTATAGGATATGAAACAAGATTTTAACTATAAATAGAATTATTTTATTTTATTCTAAGTTTACTAAGATTTTTAATTATATGAAATTATGTTCAAGATAAATACAATATAAAAAAAGAATAGCATGGAAGATTGTAATATATTTGCTATTTTTCTGAATCAACATGCTTATCATGAAGCATTATGTATTTTGTTATAAATATGCTTTATGAAAGCATCAATACACCCTCATTAAATGTTGTTAAACAGTAAAATTCTACTATGATTTGAATAAATTAATACTCGCTCACTGTCACATAAAAGCTTATGAAATAATTTGTATAAAGAACAGTTACAAGTTATTGTGATAGAAAACCATGTAAACATGTGGAATGTTCCAGAGATTGAGAGATCTTTGAATGGACTCATTCAGAAAGCAATGTTGGAAAAGGTAGCCTCTAAACAGGATCTGGAAGGATAATTTAATAAATGTATTTTTTTTTTCTTTTTTGCCTGTTCAGCCTCCCTTCTGCTCACTGAACATCTCAGTATCCATTGCTTCCCCTGCTCTCTTGAAGTTGCAATGGACCACTTGGGAAATAATGATGTGAGAGAAATCATGCACCATTTCTCATCTGAGGCACTTCCGGTCAGTGTTCATTCTTCAGCTCCTCTTGGTCATTGCCTCTCTGGTTTCAGTGTTGATGTGGAACAGATGTAAGATGGAGGCACTCTATCTCCCTAAGTCACTGTGTGGCAGGCAGTTGTCTGCTTTACCTCATGAGTTATATGAGCATTTAATAAACAGTTTCAAGCCACTCAGATTAAAGGGTTCATTTTCATGGCTTTTAGCTGTAATGATTCTATAAAAGTATCTCTACCTTTGACTTCTAGTTCCCTTAGCAGAATTATTCTTGCCTCATTCTACATTATTTTCAGGGCCATTGTAATCATACTGCTCTGAAAATTCTACCAAATTGAAACATTGACCTAATTGAGGTCAATTATATTTAGGCATTTGAATTGAGAATAATACGGACAATAGAGTTTAAAGCCAAACTATCTTGACAACAGAATCCAGAAAAGTAACTTGTTTGAACTCCAGATTTCTCAGTGCTATCTCTCCTGGGTGAGAGTAGCTTTTACATTTTGGTGAGCTATTCAGTAGATTGCTATTCAGTAGTTAGTTCCATTTCTGTGAAATTTCTCTCCAGGAGATTCCATTTCACTTAAGTTAAATGGAGATTGTTTGTGCTTCTTATAACTAAATCCTCCTAATGCCTATAGGTAGGGAATATTTTTATTTGTGAAATTAGACTTAAAACAATTTTAGAACATAGGTGTTTTAGATGAAATAAATACAGTTCACTGTATAGCTGCATGAAAAAGCAAGTCAGAGAAACTAAGGTACTTTAGGGTACTGAATGCCAGACCAAGAATTCTGGATATTAGCCTCCGGACAAGGGGGTTATAAAATCAAATGCCTCCAGGCTAAATGCATGACACAAACAAGGGTAAAGCTTTACAAAGTATAAGGAAATAAGTTACACTGATTGTGTTGACCAGTCAAATCCCTAGCCTGTTTCACTGCCTTTTAAAGTTCCCCTCCGGCCAAAGAAAACAACAAGGCAAACATATCCTTTAGCTCTCTTGTCTCCAGGGGTTACTAGGTTGAAAGCAAAGATATGCATAGAGAATCTATGTTCTGTTCTGGAGAATATGAAGCAAGAAATGATGTTTTAGAAAGATTAACTTGTCAAAATAGACAGGGATTTGGGTAAAAAGAGATCTCTTAGAAGCAATCTATTGACTGAAGATTGATGTCAAGGAGAATGAGAAGAAAGGACATGAAAACAGCTGTAAACGAAGGGTCTACAGAACGCAGTAAATACTGAAATGTGGCATTAAGTTGGTGGAGGTATAGAGAGAAGGTATAAATATTTCAGCCTAAGGATATTATCAAAAGTAATGCAAGTACGTACATGAAATTGTAAGACTAATTAAGGTATAGTTTGGGGGTGAATGTAGTTGTGTTACTGACTTGGTGAATGTAAGAAAACCATACAATATTTGAGTTTAATAATTATTCATTTCGTGATAGCTCAATCTTGGAAACAACCCAAATGTCCATCAACTGGAGAGTGGATAAAGAAGATGTGGTTTTTTTACAAAATGGAGTATTACTCTGCCATAAAGAATGACAAGATCGATCCATTTAGGTGCAAATGGAGACATCTGGAGGATATACTAATAAGTGAAATCAATAGATCACAGATAGACAATTTC
>PVIC010028420.1:0-23218 GCA_004025085.1 Thryonomys swinderianus
GCTGACAGAGGGTGGGAAATGAATTCCCGCAGGAGCAACAGCTGCAGGCCATTGGTTTGCAGATCCCCGGGGACTGTGGCTGCCCAGAGGGGTCAACAGAGGAGCCAGGCACAGTGGGGAGAGGTTCTTTACTGATAAACAAGCTCCTGTTCTTTTCAGGCAGCTAGGAACCACCATGTTAGTCTAAGGGGTAATTTCTCCCTGTCAGAGGGACAAAGAGGGGCCCAGGCTGACCCCTTTGGAAGATGGAGGTGGGATTCCTGCAAAGATTGCATAGAAGTAACCTATGCAAACCCCGAGGGCCTCGCCTGGCATCCCCACGAGGGATGTGTTGGTAGCCTGTGCTGCCTCCCACCTGCCAGGGGGAGGAGGAGTCTTCGATGCTGCCCTCCACGCCCTTGCTGTCAGCGAACGCGGCCTTAAGCACACAGGTTTTCACACAGTACGATGCAAAACCAAAACTCAGCACCGCGCCAGGCCTGGTCTACAGAGGTGACAGACACCGCGGTTGTGCCCGGCTTACTTCTCATATTCCACACAGCAGAAGCCCCTACCTGTCCAGGTGAGGAGAAAGCCCTCAGAGGAGACATCGCCCCTACCGCATCTGGTGTCCCCTCACTCAAGACACAGCCAGGCGTGAACAAGATCTTTCTGGCCCAAGACATTTGAGCAGAGTATTAGGACAGGGAGCAGAGCAGGAGAGTTTAGAAGACAAACTTTGCTCTCTTCGCGGTTGTCCCTATATTACATCATGGTGTCTCTTGTTCGTGAGCTCTCATTGGAATCTGGTCTGGTTTGCGGACATTGCTGCTTTGATTTCCTGTTTGTGGGTGCACACTCCCCACCTCTCTTAGATGTGCCAGAAGGTACCTCCCCACCTGTCTCATTTCTCTTTACACCGCTAGCTCTTAGCATGGTACTGAGACGAAGGTGCTCCTCACAACTGGGGACAGCGTGGGGTGGGGCGTTACAGCCCTGGCACGGAGAAGTCTCAGAGATGAAGGCCGGCTGTGGCGGTTCCCTGAAAGCTGGCTCTGGCCATCTCCATGTCCCTGAGTAGAGGCCAAACGAGAGAGGTGGTGGGAGGGGAAGAAGCGATACCTTTCTGGTTCTTCCCTCAGGCTGGGTAAACACCTGGGCTTTGGAAGATGAAACCTAAATTCAAGAGACAGACCTTGCACTTACCAAGGGCACCGACCCTGGGTCATTGTCTTGAGCCCCCGGAGTGCCACTTATTTGTTTCCTGGAAAACATAAGATTGCAACAGTTAAAGAAACGAGGTTTATGAAAATGTTCGTTAAAGAAGCACAAGTATCTGGATAACAGCTGTTATTTTTCATAAAGTGGTTCTGATTGTTGCATCTTGAATGCATAAAGCACCGACTGGTTGCAGGTGGTTTCAAGAAGTACTTACCGGAGATGTGAAGGGTGTCATTGAGGCAGCCTAAAGAGGGGAACCCGTCATGGACAGCCTGCTGTGTCCTGAGTGCTTTTCTTTAGCAAACGCAGCCCTTCTTCAGAGTTTGAAACTGCCACACACAGAAGTCATCCCCTCTGGCTGCAGGACGCCAGCGGGCCATTCTGTGAATGGCTTCCTTCTTGGGGCTCCCGCATTCACACCCCATGGCACTGGCCCCCAACTCTGGTTGTCTTGAAAACTCCTCGAGTAAGATCTCTGTTGCAGCAAAACTAGGACTGTGATGACCGGGGTCTTAAACATCAGTGTTCATTCTAATAGCAGGTGACAGAAAGGGAAAAGTAAGTGTTAATAAAACCTGCCCTTGCCAATTGGCTGGGCACTATTCCCTACGGATTTAGGTGTAATAATCATTTAATCTTTCTCAGAACCCTTCCAGGTAGCTTGTACGGCTCTCGCCTTTACAGAGGCTGACACTAAAGCACAGAAGCTATACGTTACCTGCCCCAGCCACTCCTGTATGAGTGGTGGAGGGAGGACCTAAAACCCGGCCATTTGACACCAAAGAAAACTGGCCACACTGCCAACCACCCCCCCCAGGGGAGGGAGTTTCTCAGATGCCCACATGTCTGCCCAGGAGGAGGGACACGTGCTGTAACTGACTACATGAGTGAGCTCTGAGTGGCCTCTCATCGGTCACGGCTTTCTCCTCAAGTTGGCCTTCAGAGATATAAGATTCTTAGGGATTATCTAAGGTTAAAGTGAAGAAAGCTTTGCATGATTCAGTCTTTCATTGTATTTCTTATTAAGGGGCAACTTAAAAATAGTGAGATCATGAAATGAGTACATGCTAAGTAAGAATTTTTATTCCTGAGATGCCCAGGCATAGGCTGTTAGAAGAAAAACTTTGGGCAAATTACATTAAACAGAGTTCAGCTGAGCAAAGAGTGATGAATCGGGCAGTCCTCAGAAGCCCGTAGCTCCGAGAATGTTTCTGCAGCTTGGTCAGGCAGCATTTTGTGGTCAGATGCTGGACATGAGGTCCAGAGGCAGCTTGACTGGTGATAGCTTGGTGTTGCTTTATTCACATTCCATCTGAGCAGTTTGCAGTCTGTAATTGGCGGAAGCTCAGCTGCTGTGATTGGCTGAGACTCAGGTATTTGTTACAAAAGTCTATCTCTGGTACTTGAGGTATTGCTTAGTGTAGAGCACATGCTTAGCATGCACAAAGCCCTGGGTTCAATAAGTAGCACCAAAATATAACAGTAATCACAGTCAACTACTCCTAAATTAAGCTTTTAGTCAGTTTGCATACTGAAACGGAGTTCATCTTTACATAAGGACTCAACTATGGAGGTGTCCTTAGGCCAGATTTGGTTTAATTTAACAGTGTTGTGGCTGTTTCAAAGGAATCCAAAGGACAGGCATATTTCCAGGTCAGAAATATTTAAATGAGTGTAAAAATGGTTTTTCTAGGGTGGGGGAAGGATGTAAGCATAAAACTCATTTGCATCTTTATAGTGAAGAATTATTTTGCATTGTTATCTGTTCTCTATCTACCATGTGGACAATAGATTGAAGGCAAATGACTGTCTAGAACTAGGTCACCCTGAGGGTGGGCTTCACAGTCTTCCACTGGAGAAACCCAGTCATTTCTTCAGCTTGTTTGCAATTTTTTTTACCTTCTGCGCTGCTAGAATCTTTACATCTAAGAGCACAAGCTCAACACTCCCTTCATCTTTTCCTCTTTTTCTTGCTCCAAGACCTTTTTTTCCTCATTTCACGGACACTCAGTGTATTTTCTTTATATTCTGGTTGGATCAGCTAACAGACGAGAGCTGTAGTACTTGTACTCCGTGCTTCTGTTTGTGCTGTCTTTTGATCGCCGTCATAAGCTTAGTTTCCCTATACATTTTGTAATTTTATTTGTTTTTAAAAAGCGGCGAATATGGGCCGGAGATTTAGCTCAATGGGTCCAGCGCCTGCCTCGCAAGCGCAAGGTCCTGAGTTCGATCCCGGTGACCACATACAATGCTCACGCCCACCAGCCATCAATACCACATACCACAGTGCGGGGTGTGGTGGCTCACGCCTGTCATCCCAGCACTCAGGAGGCAGAAACAGGAGGATTGCTGAGTCTGAGGCTTGCCTGGGCTACACAGTGAGTTCAGGGCCAGCCTGAACTGCAAAGTGAGACCCTGGCTCAAAAAAAAAAAAAAAAAAGTGGCAAATATATGTTATGAAAACCATGTAGAACTCCCAAGTTGACATCCAGATTATTTTAAACTAAAGAAATATGGGATCCACAAGACCCACAGTTCCAAGGAATAAACTGTTTGCTTTTCTTTTTTAGTACTGAGAATGAACCCAGGACCCTCATGCTGACTTACATCGCCAGCCCTTTTATAGGGTTCATTTTGAGGCAGGATCTTGCGAAGCCTCTGAATTGCTCAGCCTGGAACTGAACTTGTAGCCTTCCTGTCTCAGCCTGCCAGAGTGCTGGACATACAGGTGTACACTGCCACGCCCAACTGGACAAGCTTTTTTCCTGTGTTCTTTGACCTCCTAAATGCAGCAATGGCTGGAAACTATGGCTACTATTAAAAACAAAACAAAACAACAACAATAAAACCCATGGCTACTGAAAAAAAGAGTGTTAAAGGAAAAGATTTTCCTCCCCTACAATATGTATTAGATCTCAAACAGCTAAAATATCTTGAGGCCTGGCTGAGGATGGTGTGTTCATCCAAAGAGATTTACATTTGCCTTGTCCGGGTGCTCAGAATGATATACAGAGTCCACCAAAAAATGTATACACACTTCAGGAAAAGAAAAACTTGCATAAATATTTTAATACTAAATTTATTGAGACACCATGAGATTAATACGAGTTACGTTTGGCTTCCACAATTATAGGAGATGCTCAAAGTGGTCACCATGAGCTTTTAGACTTTTATTAGTAAAGCAAACTGCTGCTTGGGTAATCTTGGTTATTGAGATTGCTGCATGTGTGTTTCAATTTCTTCTGTAAGGGCTACCAGTGTAGTGGGTTTTCTGTGATACGTGCTATTCTCTAGGGTTCCCCCATACGAAAGTCCCACCATCTGTTGCAAAAACAACATGCTATTTTTTTTCTTTTTCTTTTCTGAGGTGTATATACATTTTCTTTTTGGTGGACACTACATGTCTCAGGTCGATTTAAGTAAAATTCTTGAGATTCGTTCATAATACACAAGTGGAATGAATTTGGACCCAAACCTGAGTTGGTGTTGGCTTACAGAGACACATATCTCAGGGACACTTTTTATTTTTTCTCTTAAACGGAGAGCCAAGACAGTCAATTCCTTTGTATGCCCCTTGTGGGGACCCATACCCACTCCCTTTCAGCCTTTAGAAGCCTCAACTCTGGGGTGAAGTCTTAGATCTTATCCATCAGTTTTCCTGGGCCCTGGATCCATCAGTTTTCCTGGGTCAAGGATAAATTTCTGGAGGATTTTGCTGTCTTTAGTATTCGTTGACTTCTCTTAATTTATATTATTATTTAAAAAAAATTTTTTTTTGCTTCTTAGTGTGTGTGCGTGCACGCGCACGCATGTGTATGAGAACCCACTTCTTCAGACCACGCCTCACCTCCTAATAGCACACTGAGCCACAGATCAGTTCACTGATGAGTACAGCATCCCCTGACCCCACTCCTCCAAAAGCCTCACCTCTGCATGCATGGGTGTTTGGGGGCACATTTCAGATCCAAACCACAATGTTCTGCCTTAGACCCCTAAAAGCTTATTGTGTTTCCATTTGAAGAATGCATTTAGTCCATATCTAAGAACTTCCAAAGTCTTAACACTTTCAGCATTGTTGAGAAGTGCAAGTCCAAAGTTTCGCTGAGATTCAAGGCAAAATCTTGGCTGTGAGTTCAAAGTGTGGTACTGATTGCTGGGATGACAGGAGTGAGCCACCACACCTGGTATTGTGGTATACGATGCTAGGGATTGCATTTGGGACTTTGTGCTTGCTAGGCAGATGCTGGAACCACTGAGCTAAATCCCAGGCCCTGATCTTCTTAATTTTTAACAGACTCTCCCATTCAGTTTGATTTACAGCATTATATGACTTCTCTAGTTGGCATCTCCAAACTTCTCTCCCAAACCAGTTCTAAAGGCTTCTGAGCCACATAGTTTTTACATTTTACAGTAAAACCTCACTTCTGTTTCCAAAGCCTGTCTTAACTGCTTTCTCATTCCTGAGACACAATACCCAGCAACCTCTCTTAAAGGAAGAGAGGTTTATTTTGACTCACAGGATTAGAAATTTCATTCTATGGTTAGCAGGCTCAAGTGCAGATATGGCAGGGACAAAACGCCTGCCACAGAGAAAACCTGCTCACCTTGGTGGCCAGGAAAAAGAATACAAGGAGAAGGGAGATACATTCTTCCAGAGCACCCCACCGCGAACCAGCTTCTTTTGACCAGGTTCTACCTCCCAACAGGACACTCAGGCACGAACTCACCAGCGGATGAACCCAGTGAGAAGCACACCACCCTCTGAAAGCTCTGCCTCTTATTGCATGAGTGTTCTGTGGGACATTCTAGATCCAAAAAAGAACAGCCTGTGCCCACCAGCTCAACAATCCTTCTTAAAGGTTTTTTTTAAAGCTTTCAGGTATTTTAGGGGTTAGGTAGTGATAGAATTTTTCATAATACCTAGAATGGCAAATCAAAGTAGTGGCCCCAAGGGTAGCTCAGTGGCACAGTGCCTGCCTGGCAAGTGCAAGGTCCTAGATTCAGTCTGCTGTCCCCCAAAAATAAATAAATAAATCCAAGCAGTACTATATTTCTAAAGTATCAGTATAAGGTAATAAAATAAACTGGAGTTTGAGTTAATTTATTCACTGTGGCAGTGTCTGTACTAGATAATGGTAAACAAGATTCTGCCCTTGTCCTTAGGGGAGGGGTTCTGGTCCTGTCTCCTTCTGAAAGACAGAACTGAATTGAATTTAGACTCTGCTGCTTACTAATTGTGCTACTGTAAATGCATTTCTTAAGGAGACAGTGCACGGACTACATGGGAAGTAAACTAAGCCTTGGATGCTACTTAGACTGATTTCTGATGCAAGCAACAGAACTCCTAAGTTAACATACTGTAGGCAATAAGAAATCATCCTATCACCTATTAGCACAGAGGCATCCCGGCTCCAGATCTCCTGGCTCTGCCCTCCTCTAGGTGCCAGCATTCATCCTCGAGATGACTCATCTAGACACAAATACCAAGAGAGAAAGGCTGCCCCTTCCTGTCTCTCCCAGAACCTCTGCCAGTCTCTTCCTACCAGACTTTTGTTTACGCTTCATTGACCAGAGCTGTGTTACACGACCTTTTCCAAACTATTCCTTGGCAAGGGGAATGGAAATGTCATGATTGGCTTAGACTAATCAATGCTTGCCTTCGGAATGGCAGATAGGATCATCTTCTCCAAGAAAGAATAGATGCACAGTGTTAGAGTTTATGCACAAAACTGCAAGAAGGAAAAAAAGGAGAAATAGAATTCAGACCGGCCACCAACAGGTTCTACTATCGACTGCAAATGCCTACTACAGAAGGTTGGCACCAGACAGAAAAAATTGATCACCGATTCTCTCAACTGAGTTTAAACTTCACTGACAACGACTGATTTGAAGGCAACACCTTCATTTCACTTAGAAATCATGCCCTTGAACAGATGTGAATGAAAATATTCTCAAAACGGACGGTATCCAGAAGAGGATGCTGCCTTTTCACAGCGTGTCAATGTGGCCACGTCCACACCAGTGGCCAAGTGGGTGTCTTGCTGTAGGCTGGCTCCCCCCCACCCCCAGCCCACTGGCGGGGCGCTCTTCCGGGTTAGTGAACCCTCTGAAGGTCTACCCAACCCAGTTCCACAACTGATGAGGAAAAGCTCCTCTGGGATAGAGTCTATGGCTGCCTGGGAAACGAAACCCCCAGTCCACCGTTTCATTTCAAATAAAATACCATAAATAAGAAAGTACAAGAGTCAGATAAAAAGCAGGCTCAGAAAGACAGAATTAAGAAAATATACTTTCATAAAAACAAGAAGAATAAAAAGAGGCAAAGGAAGAAACACCCCTCTGGTCCCTGGAAGTCGAAGGAATCAGTATTTTAGAAACTCATTTAAATGCAAAGATTTCTTGGTTTTCCTCCACTCCCTAATAACTGTCTTTTCAGCAGTTGTTTTATTCAACCGGAGAGGACGAACAGAGGATTGGCTCCTGAAGAAACACCCCCTTTCCTCATCTCCACACGCCTCCCCCTGGAATCCATGACTACAGGAAACAGGGTCAGATAAAACAGTCCCAGTTACTGGAAGACCTTAAGGCTTTCCTCTGTGGGTTTACAACAGTATGGCCTTTGACTTCCCAATAAAAGAGATTTACTGAGTGATATAACACCTTTTATGTAATCTCAACATCAGCCAATCACTTCATCTATCTCAGCGGAGATTCTTCAGCCAGACACTCCTGAAGGCTGGAATGAAGTAGCAGTGTCTAAAGTTATGCACATCTGAATGCGCGTGTTCAAGACAGAACGTCGTTTCAGATGATGACATCTTCTGCGGGGCCCCAACATGCAACACAAGTGAAAACAGGGGAGCTTTGACTGAGGAAGGCTGTGAAGGGGAAGGGGAATAGGATGCTACGGTTTGAAAGTCCACTCTTAAACTCCTGCTGAAATCCAGTTCCATGGTAGGAGTATTAAGGGGTGGGGACCTTTAAGAGCCGTTTAGGTGCCCTTGTGAATGGATGAGTGTTGTCACAGAAGTGGGTTTTATGGAGGAAGTGGGCTGGTTATGAGTTTGGTCCCTTCCCTTGCCCTCTTCACCCCATCTCACGCATGCTTACTGGCTCTCTCTCCCACCGTGTTACCATGTAGCAAGCAGGTTATCACCACTTATGGCCCCTGGACCTTGGACTTCCCAGCCTCCAGAACTGCAAATGAAATAAATTTTATTGTTTACAGTGTATTCAATCTGTGGTACCTTGGGATGGCAATAGCATTTGGACTAAGAGGAGTTTCTGAAGTCTCCATCTTGGCTTTGGCAGCCCCTTGAAGTGCTGCTGCTCAAGCACAGCTTCCCAGGATGGCTCTAAAACACTACGGCCCTGATCTTTCTCAAAAAGAAAGACTCATTCCTCCCTTCTGGATTCATACAGCAACCCAGCATACCTTCCACAGACATGAAGTAGGAGGGAAACTTCCCTTTTCCAACCTCATTTCTCCTCTTCTGTAATTTTAGAAAAAAATTTTAAAAGAGAACAGCAAAGGGATTAATATAACTAACACCTACCACCCATAATCAGAAAATTACAGTCTGACATATTTTTCTCAGATAAATTTTTTTTTTTTTGAGACAGGGTCTCGCTTTGTAGTTCAGGCTGGCCCTGAGCTCACTATGTAGCCCAGGCAAGCCTTGAACTCAGCAATCCTCCTGTCTCTGCCTCCCAAGTGCTGGGATTACAGGCGTAAGCCACCAGGTGTGGCACTGTGGTATGTGGTATTGATTGCTGGTGGGCATGAGTCACCATGCCCAGCATTGTATGTGGTCACCAGGATCAAATTCAAGACCTTGCACTTGTGAGGCAGGCGCCGGAACCACTGAACTAAATCTCCAGCCCTGTCTCAGATAAAACGTTTTTTTGTGTATGTATGTGTGTGTGTGTGTGTGTGTTTTAATTGAATTCTTTATTGGTACAATTTATATAAATCTCAAAATCACGTATAACATTGGGGAATTTGTACCAGTATATGACAAAAGTTAATTTTTTTTTTTCTTTTTGAGACAGGGTCTCGCGTTGTAGTTCAGGCTGGCCCTGAGCTCACTATGGTGCCCAGGCAAGCCGCCGCGAACTCAGCAATCCTCCTGTCTCTGCCTCCTGAGTGCTGGGATGACAGGCGTGAGCCACCACGTCAGGCATTGTGGTATGCGGTGTTGATTGCTGGTGGGCGTGTCTCCAGGCCCAGCATTATATGTGGTTACCGGGGATCGAACTCAGGACCTTGCGCTTATGCGGCAGGCGCCGGAACCACTAAGCTAAATCTCTGGTCCTGTCTCAGATAAAATGTTTTTTTTGTGTGTGTGTGTTTTTTTAATTGAATTCTTTATTGGTACAATTTATATAAATCTCAAAATCACGTATAACATTGGGGAATTTGTACCAGTATATGACAAAAGTTAATTTTTTAAAGTGAAGAAATAAAAGCTGTCAGGTGAAGTTCTCTTAGTTCATCTCCCCAGTTCTATTTTCCTTCTCTCCAGATCAATCCCATCATGACTAAGTAACTTCTCACCCAAAGATATCCATGGCCCAACCCTGGGGCCCTGTAAATACATTGCTTCCCATGACAAAAGGGATTTTGCAGAAGTGATTAAATGAAGGCTTTTGAGATTATTCTAGATTAGCCAGCTGGACCCAAAGGTCTTAATTAGAGGAGGAGGGAGAGTCAGAGTTGAGGAGAAAACGCAACAACATCACAGGAAGCTGACATCAGCAAAGCAGAGGCTGCTATGACACCTCTGCCTGAGTCCTTTTATTTTTGTGGTTATAACATAATACCTGAGACTGGGTACTTTATAAAGAACAGAGATCTATTTCTTACTGTGTGGAGCCTGAGAAGACCTAAGCCGAGGGGCGCGATGGCCAGGATGGCTCGCTTTGTCATCTCGCTGTGGAGGGTACTCCACGGAGGTAGTGGGGCTCGCTCTTTGTCAGGAATTTGCTCTCATGTGAAAAAGCCTGCTGGTGTCACCACATGATCGACACCTTCACAGAGGCAGAACGCTCATGATCTACTGAGCTCTAAAGGTTCCTCCATAGCTCAGTTGCACTGGGGATTAAGTTTCAGGCTGCTGACCTGGCAGGGCACACGCACACCACAGCAGCACCCAGCAGCAAGAAACGGCAGTGCTCTCTCCAAGCAGAAATAGGCAAAAAGATTCTCTCCTAAAGCTTCCAGAAGGAGCATGGCACTGCTGACTCACTGTAGACTGCCGACCTCAAGAATGTATAATAAATGTGTATCGTTTCAAGCCACTAACTTTGTGCTAATTTGTTACAGCAGCAACAGGAAACTAACACGATTGTGCTGCGTGAGTTTCCCTCTCTCTGGTCCTAATTTTTATATTTGGACTCTCTGTATACAGACATCAAAAAAATAATTTTGTCTCATATATTTTGTTTTAAATATTTTCCACCATCCCTTAAAGTTTCTGAGGGTATCCATTAGATGCATAAATATCTAGTTCATCCAGTTTAATGCATTGTCATATTTGTCCTGTGGTTATAGCACAGTTTATTTATATAGGTCTCTAAGGTGAGTATTAAGATAGTTCCAGGGTATCAAGGCATGAACACCCTTGCACTGATTTCCTTTCATATACATAATCTGCTAAAATATATACATAGCGTTTCTAGATTCTGTATTTTCTCCAGGCTCTAGCTGACAGAAGGAAGGTCACGTCCCTAGGGCAGGTACACACTGCAGGCAAGTGGTGTCTCCGGGAGGAAACAGGGCTGGAGGAGGCAGGGGAAGGAAAGCTTTCCTGTTCACCTTAATTCTCAGCTGTTGTTTGAATTTTTCCACAGGCCTATTGTCATATTTAACAAACTTTATCCAGGCAGCCTCTCACTGGATACTGAAAACCAGCCATCCTTGGCCTGAATTCAGATACGCTTTGACCCACACAAGGTTTTCAAAATATGAAAGTATTTGATTATATTAAATAAGGAGAAGATTTCATGTCGAAATCTTATATTCCAGCTTCTGTTGTAAATTAGAAGTTTGGAAACACTGCACCCGGATTTTCACTGGTAACAACAGGCAGGAGCAGAATGTGGCTGCTCCCTTTATGTAGAGCAAGTGTGGGCTTGTCCTGCAGGGCTCCCCTCCTCTCCCTATCGCCTCACGCCCTGCCCATATTACTCATTTATTTTATCTCCTGGCCTCCTTTCACCATGCAAGTTTGGCACTCCTGCTAGAGCTGCCAGATTGAAAAAAAAAAAAAAAAAGAAAAACAAGATTTTCAGGGCTGGGGAGGTGGCTCAGTGGTAGATTGCTTGTCTAATGTGTGTGAAGCCCTGGGTTCAATCCAAGTACAACACACACACACACACACACACACACTCACACACTAACCCCAAAGACTTATGGATAGGAGGAAGCTATTAAGAGTGTGCAGATGTAAGATGATGTGCCTGTTTTCTTTCAGAGCAAACCACCTCAAGACTTCTCAGATCAAAATAGCAGTCACCAGAGATTGCTGGAACAAAGCACCATAGAGTGGTTTAAACAATACCTGTTTTCCACAGTTCTAAAAGCTGAGTGGTCTCTGGGCAAGGTGCTGGCAAATGTGGTGTCTTCTGAGGGTTTTCTGCCTCCTGGAGGCATCTTCACATGGCAGACGAATGAGCTCCCTGGGCCTGATTTATAAAGACACTAATCTACTTCATGAGGGTTCACTCTCATAACTTCCCCTAATCCAATTAACTCCCAAAGACCTCACCTCCTAATACCACCAAATTAGGAGGTAGTGTTTCAACATATGAATTTTAGAAGAACACAAGCATTCAGTTGATAGCAATCTAAACACTTATTAGAGGTCAGGATTCTGCAGGTTGGGTGGGTGGTTTTTCTAGTCTGGACTAGTTGGGTTGGTTAGGCCCAGGTGTTTGGAGTGGCCTCGCTCCTATGTCTGGGGCCTCAACGCTGAATCCAGAGCTATGAATACGTGTGGAGCCTTTGCTTGCAGTGTCTCTGATGTAGGAGCCAGTGGGGCCAACCTTGCTCACCTGGGGACAGAAGGTTCAACAGGACCCTCTGCTTGTGTCACGTTTACAGACTTCCCATTGGCCAGAGATCACGCAACCAAGCTCGGATTCAGTGGCTAGAACAAGAAGCCCCCGCTGCTCAGCAGGAAGCGGGACAAAATCACGATGTACACGAGTTCGTGTGCAGGGAAACGAAAGGCTAGCAGTGCAAGAGCCTCACACGCAATCGTGTCAATCCAGCGGCCCACAGGGTAAGGCGTTTCACAATCTACGTTCACACACGAGGAATATGCTGATTATCAGCCGAAGTCTCTGCAGAGCAATAGGCCCAGACTCCCCTTTGTGCGCCTGAGTCCTTCCCCCAGGGCCTTTCCCAAGCTGTTTGCTCTGCCTGGAAGGCTCCTCCCATCTCCTCACCTGGCTGATTATTACATTGCCTTTAAGTCCCTTCCCAAAGCCACCAGACTCTCCAGACAGACCAGGTCTCCTAGGCTGCGCGGAACCCCTGCACAGGGGGCTACCCTTGCGCGCTCCCCTCCGCTAGCAAGAATCACTGTGTTGTGCAATTATTTGTCTAACAGCATCTCTCATTCTCGCCCGAAAGAGCCCCGGATATTGACTGAGTTATATTGTTCCCTGCTGAATTCCCAGCCTCTGGCACAGGGCTTGGCATGCAGCAGGTACGCAGTGATGCAGAAATAGGCAATAATGTAGAAATGGTAAGAAATAAAGTAGCCATACGCGGCCTCGTGCGCAGCACGGAGCATGCCTGTTCAGAAGCCGCCCCCGGGAGAAGGCATGGGAAACTCACTTGTGGAGAGCGGAGATTGGGTCGTACAAGATGACTCCGGAATAGCTCTGGACCAAACAGGATGAAATGCCAGGTGTGGGACCGTAAGCGCCAGGGAGGGGCCGGGTAGGCCACCTATGGGGGCAGCACACGTGCTGGTCCAGCGGAGGAGCAAGAGCTGAGCAATGAAATTGGGGAAGGAGACTAAGAGGTCACAGTCATGAGCTTGACCCGAGTCTCTGCTGCTAAACTCCTGTCCCCAGAAGCTACTGGCCCCGAGAGACGGCGGGCAGGAGGGTTGGAGGAGGAGCGCTGGACAGCGGGCAGGAGGCTTTGGTGGAACCGTTCCCGCCCTCCCCCGAGCAGCTAAGGAGATTCTCTTCAGAGGAGACTGGAAAATGCAGTAAACTAGCTCAGAGCCCTGACATCTGCTTCTGCTCTTCTGGAAACACTGTGGTCTGGAAGTTCTCGGCCTCACACTCGTCATCTCTTTCACTTTTAACCGTTTATTATGAAAACTCCCAAACGTACACAAAGGGAAGAGTATAAGAAATCCCATCCCAGCTTCAACAAGCATCAATACTTTACCATATTTGCCTCACTATGCTCTCTCCCCAGCGCTATCTCTATTTTTTTTAATGGAAGTATTTCAGAGCAAATCTCAGATGCTAGGTCATAATGCCCCCAAATATTTTAATATGTACCTCTAAAAGAAATAAAGCCGCTTTCTCACATAATCACAACACCTCTCCCACATCCAAGAAAATAAAGCATAATTCTTCAATATCATTTCATACTCAGTCCATATTTAAAATTTCTGGATTATCTTAAAAATATCTTTCTGGGCCGGGCGTGGTGGCTCACGCCTGTCATCCCAGCACTTGGGAGGCAGAGACAGGAGGATTGCTGAGTTCGAGGCTTGCCTGGGCGACATAGTGAGCTCAGAGCCAGCCTGAACTACAAAGTGAGACCCTGTCTCAAAAAAAAAAAAAAAAAGTACACCAAAAATATCTTTCTGGGCCGGAGATTTAGCGCAGTGGTTCCAGCGCCTGCCTCGCAAGCGCGAGGTCCTGAGTTCGATCCCCAGTGACCACATACAATGCTGGGCGTGGAGACTCACCCACCAGCCATCAATCCACATACCACAGAGCCAGGCGTGGTGGCTCACACCTGTCATCCCAGCACTCGGGAGGCAGAGACAGGAGGATTGCTGAGTTCGAGGCTTGCCTGGGCTACATAGTGAGCTCAGAGCCAGTCTGAACTACAAAGCAAGACCCTGTCTCATAAAACAAAAACAAAACAAAAATAAATCTTTCTGTGTTTGGTTCATTTGAAACAAGACCTAAAGGAGATCCACACATTAGGTTAGTGGCAGGCCTCCCAAATCCCTATTAATCTAAACTGTGGTTGTTGTTTTCATCAGGGTTTTCCTTTGCTGACAACTGGCCTCAGCCCTCAAGGCCTTGATCCTGACCCTAGACTGGCAGGAGCCGAGAGAAGCATCGGGAGCGAAGTTGATGGGGAGAGAGGGTGGAGGGCTACAGTATCAGAGCCCTCAGATCTTACGAAAAGAAATTGCTAATCTGCTTCAGGAGAGATAGATTAAAGAGACTCTCAAGAACTGGAGTTGACCTGCACGCTTTCCTAACACTGAAGAATGACAAGAATTTCCTGAGATTATAAGAGGTAAATTCCTGTAGGCAAGAGCAGGAGGCCGGAGAAAGAAAATCAGGATGAATCTGATAGACCTCACAAAAACACAGGCAGGGCCAGGTTCCTCATGTGCGAGACCAGTGCAAAAGAAAAAGCCCAGAGCTCTTGTTCAAAGGTTCTTAGCAATTTCAAGGTGGCGAGGAGAATAATGCATTAAACCAGTCTGGGATCCTGCACAGCTCCCGTCCCCTCCCCCACCGCGCTGTGCCACCCTGTGCATGGGGGGGGGGGCGCTGAGTCCAGGAGGCCCCAGGAGTTGTCCTAGGAGGCAGTGCTTGCTGACGTGTCACATTTGCATTTCAGAGCACACCAAGGCAGTGGGAGTCCTTTCCACATCTGGTAGACACCACCAGCCTCACTGGGGTGGTGAATGGCTTCCAGAGGGTCACAGAGTATACATAGTTCCTGGCATGGTCAGGGTGGGTGGCTCCGGCACTTGTCTGTGTTAGTCTGAACTCTAAAACCAGAAAGCCTGGCTTCATTTCCAGGCTTCATTTACTGGCTACTGTGTAACATTGTCCCAGTTTGCTCCTTTCAAGTAGGACGGATAGAAGTACTGACCATAAGGGCTTTTCCGCTGTCATTTGCTTCGGCTTGGTTGTGCAGTACTGGGGTTGGAACCCAGGGCCTGGTGCGTGCCGAGCAGCGACTCTGCCACTGGGCCCTTCAAAGGGTCATTGGAGAAGAAAATTAGTTCATGTTTGCTGCCCTGTGTCAAGGACTATAGATTCATCAAAATGAAACAAATATCAGGCCAGAGATTTAGCTCAGTGGTTCCGCCGCCTGCCTAGCAAGCGCAAGGTCCCTGGTTCGATCCCCGTAATCACATATAATGATATGATATTAGGCTAGTGATGACTCATGCCCACTAGCAATCAGTACCACACCCCACAATGCCAGGCGTGGTGGCTCACGCCTGTAATCCCAGCACTCGGGAGGCAGAGGCAGAAGGATAGCTGAGTTCCAGGTTTGCCTGGGCTACATTAGTGAGCTTGGGGCCAGCCTGAACTACAAAGTGAGACCCTGTCTCAAACAAAACAAAACAAAACAAAAAAACAAATCTAGAGGCAAGAACTCTGTAGGTTCTGTCTTAATCTGTTTTCTTTTGTTAGAACGGAACACCTGCCTGAGACTGAATGATTCATAAGGAAAAGAGAATTATTTTGGCTCATGGTTTGGGAGGCCGAGACCACCAGCATCTTCTGTGCTTCACCCTGAGGCAGAAAGTAGAAGGATAATAGGTGCGGGTGCGTCCAGAAGAAAGGAGGGGTCCAGCCCCGTGGTCCCCAGCCCATTCCCATGAGAAGGTCATGTATCCTTCCTGAGACCCTCCCCTCCCCCATGACCAAAGGCCGCACCAGGCCCTGCCTCCAACACCCCCAGCACTGCAGCACTGGGAAGCAGAGGACACGTGGCCTCTGGGGACATATTCAGACCACAGCAGGTTCACATGGATACCTGATGATGGCAGCACCCGCAGGGCCAAGATCAGTGCGGCTCTTCAGTGGGGAGGGGCCGCGCCTGGTGTCCTGGTCTGGTCCCCGACTGCGTGCACAGTGATCACGCCCTCTCGGAATGCTTCTGGAGCACCTGCTGTGTGCCGGCCACTCACTGAAGAGAAAGCGAGCCAGGTCAGTCCTGCCCAGGTCTAGGACCAGGCCCGCTCCACGGAGAGGAGGAGGAGACACTCCACTCGCAGCCTGCCCGCGTGGCAGCTCCTCCCCAGTCAGGTGGCATGAGTTCGGGGTCCTGGCTGCCTGCTTTTAGTATATGTGCTGCCGAAGCGAGCACCTGGCTGCCTGCTTTGTAATACTCTGGAGCAAACCCCTGGTTTGCTAACGGAGTCTTTCCTTTTAAGACCAACATTTTATTTCCTGCCACCAAACTCAGGTCCCCCATGCCCATTCCCATCTTTGCTGTTAAAACCCCCAGGGTGCCGTGAGCTGCTGACTGTCCGCCCCCTCTGACTCGGAGGGGCTCTGAGAGGGCCCGTCGGGGTCCTGGACGTGGTTCAGGTCATCCTTGGCTAACAGCGATCGAGTCACTTTGGTCTTCCCCTGAGCGTCTGCCTCTCCGGGGACAGTCCCTGTCTTGTCCTCCTGTCCTGAGCGCCTGTCCCTCTGGGGCTCTACAGAGCTTTGTCGATTCAGATTCTTATCCCACCGACGCTCTAGTGCAGGATCTGAAGGGCGGAGGCCCGAGGCTCCGGGAACCCTTAGCGGCAGCAGGCTAACACAGAAACCACGCTTCCTCCATTACCAACTTTCGTGGACTCTACCAAGGCCTTGGAGGGATAGTCTGTGGCAAGTGCTGTGGGAGGGTAAGGCGGGGTCTCTGTGGAGGATGGAGAGTGACGGGTGAAGGCGGCAGTTGCTTTTCTGTTGGCTCCAACCCGGGACCCATCTCGCAGGCTGCTCCACTGGTGGCCTGGGGACTCTGGCACACTGCCGTCCTGGCTAAAGGCTTCTCTGCACCTGGACTCATCAGGCAGCTGAGGACAAAAAGTGGCAGATGGGAGGCCGAGGGAGAGTGTTTTGTACGCCCTTCTTCATCAGATCTGCATTTTAGAATTGTTGAAATGATGACACTGGGGAAAAGAAAAAGTTTCCCCAAGGTCACATTGAAAGAAGCCACGTACACTCATTTCCCCTGTAGGGCCGCTGAGTCAAGGTAATTTAGGGCGCTGCTGGTCCTACTGATGAAATATGATTAGAACAGCAGAGAGCAGACCTCACGTGGGTTACGCCGAGAAAACCAGAGGACTTCGGTGTGTCGGCTGGAGTCGGCCTTGAATCCTGCGGCCCTGGGAAGGCAGACAGTGGGGCCTGGCCAGGGCACGATGCCAGACTTTTTATCCTTTGGGGCCATCGCTTTCCAGCAGCTTCCAAATATACAACATCCATCTTCCAGAAACTCTAGGCTTCTGAGGTGGGGAACGGCTGGAGTCAGCCTTTAGGCTAAAATTTTTATATAAACTAAGATGTTTAGAAACAATTGATGTTGACATCTTAAAGGAACAGCTAAAAAATTAATTAATTGACAGTATTTCTTTAAAAATCGATCAAAGGACAGTGGCAGGGAGGCAAGTATAAAAGTACTGATGTCTTAAAGCACGTTATCTTTTAGTAGAACAAAATTTTAAATCCTAGAAGGGAAAATATTCAGGGAGGTGGAAGGATCATTTACAGGCATTAAAGGATTTGTTGTGTTGAGGTAGCTATTATTTTTTCCAGCGGAGAGTTGAAGAAGACTTGGAAAAGTAGAATTTGAGCTTGGCCTTGCTGGATGGAGAACTTAGACTAGGAACTTAGACTAGGAACCGGAAGACGAACACTTCATAGCTCTGTTACCAAGTGCTCACCATCCAGAATGGAGAGCAGGTGTGTGAAAGGAAGACAAAGGAGGCCCTGGAGAGGGCTGTGAGCTCTACATGACTGCGGGAATAGGAAGAAGGCCTGGTGTGTGTGGGGAGACGGAGAGATGGATACAGAGTTCTGGATAGGTTCTGCTTAGGATGTAGCATTTGCACTAAATCTCAAAGCCTCAGTTCTCTGGGGACTTAGAGGAAGAACATTCTAGACCAGAGGAACCAGAAGTGCAGAGGCCAAGAAGACAGGGTGAGAATTCAGACTTGTCTGTGTGATGGGGAGAGAGGATGTGTGTGGGTGTGGGAACAGGTAAGTCAGCACCAAGTGGGCAGGACAAAGATCACCAGGGCCTGCTGGACCAAATGAGGTGTCTGCACTTTTTTTTTTTTTGAGTCAGGGTTTTGCTTTGTAGTTCAGGCTGGCCCCCAGCTCACTGTGTAGCCCAGGCAAGCCTCAAACTCAGCAATCCTCCTGCCTCTGCCTCCCGAGTGCTGGGATGACAGGCGTGAGCCACCACGCCTGGCACTGTGGTATGTGGTACTGATTGCTAGTGGGTGTGAGTCACCACACCCAGTATTGTTGTATGTGGTTACCGGGGATCGAACCAGGGACCTTGAGCTTGCTGGGCAGGCACCAGAACCACTGAGCTAAATCTCCAGCCCGAAGTGTCTGCACTTTATCCCATAGGGGACTGAGAACTGGCCACAACTCAGGAAGCAGGAGGGAAATGGCATGATACTTTCCCTTCGGAAAAGTTATTCGCGGGGAGAAGGGGTCCTAGTGCTCAGAGGAGCCAGAACACGGCAGACTGGTTGTGGGTGGTGGATTAGGTGGAGATGAGAGCAGAGACGTTCAAGCCAGGACATCAGAGCAGCCCGTGGGCATTCATAGGCATGTGGTGTACGAGAGACAAAAGTACTATTTAGAGGTAGGGAGACCTTTAGGAGAAAATGTCCCGTGAAGGCTGTTTATTTTTAAAATTACTTGTCCACTGCTGTGTTCTTCTCTCTCAGAAGCGCTTCTCATCTCGGAACTGTTAAAAAGGCAGTCATTTCTGTAATTTTCTGAATGTACGGGAACAGTTTCCTTTTCCTCTTGTTCAAAATGGATTTTGCCTCAAAGGATTCATCAGAATGGACTGCTGCTTTCTGCCTTTTGAAACCAGCTGCAGACTGTGTTGTCCTCAAGTCCTTCAGGAGGGAAATCTGTGATTGTCATAATACTGTGAATTTTCTGTAAATATTTGAGATCAGTTGGCACAATTGTGTTTGTTTAAAAAAAAAAAAATTCCAGGGCAGTCGACTCATCGTGCATGAGGAAACACTTCGGCTACTGCAGAAGGGCTGATCCTGACCTACTCCGATCTCCCTTCTAAATGGAGGTTTTATAAGGCAGCTCAGCCTCCTGGAAAAGCTGGTGTTTTCTTACAGAAAGAAGGTTCTAGAAGAAGAGACTTGTGTTCTAATGCTCAGTCCCGGGAGATTGGTGTTAGTAATCGCTGCATCCTCCTGACTTTTTATGTGATTTCTCCAGTTCTTACACTTCACACACCAAGACCGAAGCATGAGTACCCTGAAGGTCTGCCAGGCTGGCTCTGTGGTTAGACTTTGCCATGTGTTCAGGCGCCAAGGGCACATGAGGTGACGTGAGGTCTCATTTGAGATTCCTATAAAGGCCAATTGGCTGGGCACACCCTGCCCTCTGTGCCCCCCTGCCCCGGCCCATGTCAGACAGGGAACTGGGTGAGAGGGTACGGACAGCTCCCGGCAGCCCGGCCCGAGTCTCTTAAATTGTGTCTGTGTGTCAGTAACAGAGACTTCAGACGCAGCGCGGCCTGATGGAGCAGCCCTCTGGGAAGAAAACGCCATTATACCTTTCGGCTGTGATTTCTTTCCAGCCCTCATTAGTGAGTTGCACCAGCGATTGAGGCAACTTGTCTACTGACCAGAAAACTTTTTGTCTTCTGCTCCAGCTGAAATTACCTGACGTGGGCTGGGGCTGTAGCGCAGTGGAAGAGAACTTGCCTAGCGAGAGCGAGATCGGGGTTTGACTACCCACCCCCAAGGCTGCCTTATGGCTTCGATTTGTCTCCACACAACTGCAGGCCCATGGAGTGAGGCCACATTGTCCTTCTCTACCTTCCATCTCAGAGCGCTTTCCTCCATTCTCCACAGCCTCTTTTCCCCGGAAGCCATGGGAGGCCTTTTTCCCCTAGCAGAGTTAGAAAGGCCCTGGCGACTGTTGTTGGATGTCCCCCGTCACCATCCTTGAGGTCAACGTCGAGAATGCTGTGTTAGTCAGCTTTTTGTCATTGTGGCAAATACCTGAGGGAATCACCTTGGAGAAAGCGCTTCTGCGAGCTCGAGTTTCAGAGGTTTCAGTCGGTGTATGTGTGCGCATGGGCAGACACACTCTTGATGATCTCTCTGCCTGTGTGGCTTTGCTGTTTATTTCTCTGGACTCCTGCTCCTCTCCCTGGAGGTGGGCTCCACTGCCCTGTGCCTGAGGCGAGGCAGAAGACAGGGCAGAGGAAAGCCACCCACCTCATGGCGAGCAGAAAGCAGGAAGGAGAGCCAGAGAGGAAGAGGGAGGACAGGTTACCGCCCCAGGGGCACGCCCGTGACCCATTCCCTTCACTCAGGCCCCATCTCCAGCGTGATGTCACCTCCTATAATGCCATCACGTTCTGATCCGTCAGGGAATGGATCCCTCAAAGAGATCACAGCCTTTGTGACCCAGTCACCTTCCAAAAGCCCCACTTCTGGCTCCCGAGCTGGGGACCAAGCCTTGTACACAGAAGCCTCCGGGGGTCAGGCCACACCTGAATCCAAATGAACAGGTAGTTGAGGACTAGATCAAAGGAGGCTGGGCTCTGGCTGTGGTAGTTATTAGCTGTGCACCTTGAAGTAAGTGCTTCAGCTCACAGAGCCTCGGTTTCCCTCTCTGTAAAGTTCATATGGAGGGCAGCATTGCTGTGAGGATGGAGGGGGAAATGCAGAGTGGCACTCAGCATTAGCTGGCATATGATAAACTTACCTGTGATTACTCATAGCTAATGGACACATATATATTTTAATGGGCTTCATACTATGATCACAAATTGTCATTTTTTTAAATTATTTTTTT
Organism: Thryonomys swinderianus; assembly: GCA_004025085.1. Taxonomy (NCBI): domain Eukaryota; kingdom Metazoa; phylum Chordata; class Mammalia; order Rodentia; family Thryonomyidae; genus Thryonomys; species Thryonomys swinderianus. The sequence goes on from PVIC010028420.1 coordinate 21,232, forward strand.
GACATAGGGTCTCACTCTGTTTATGCTGGTCTTGAGCGCACAGTGGAGACCAGGCTGGCTTTGAACTCATGGTGTTCCTGCTGCCTCAGCTCCTAAGTATTGGGATTACAGGCATGTGCCACCATGCCCAGCATCAGTTTTTTACTATTAAAAATTTCAAACAAGGTAAAAAAGTTGAAAAAGTAGTTGACTAGCAAATCTAACACCTAGGTTGTACAATTTTTTACACACATATACATAGATATGTATATACGTATATATACATACACACCACACACACATATAAAACAGATATGAAGAAACTTTGAGGACCACATTGATACTGAAACCAATTTCACAAACTATTGGCTGCCAGACAAAAATAAGCCTGGCCTCCCCTGGGGTGCACTGGCCAGGCCACAGTAATAAGCACAGGCTTGTGCTGAGGTCATATCACGTGGTTTGTTAATTAGTTTTTACTACTTAATGACCCGCGGGGAGGGGCCTGCTTTTATCCATTTCCCCGACACAGCACCTAACCCACAGGTGACCCACAAATGTGAGCAGGAGAGAATGTAGGGAGGGAGGAGAGTGGACAGGAGGCAGCACAAGCAGACGCTGTTCCCAGGCCAGAGGGGTTCCTGACGCAGACACTGCCCCCAGCGATCTTCATGCTTTGATTTGGGAAGGTGGCACCCTGAGGTGGCCATGATGCCTTCATCCTGCATGGTCTCCCTCCTACCTCCCATCAGACATCATTATAAATGGAAACTAAGCAGCATGAGGTGACACGTGTTTGTAATCCCTACTCTCTGGAAGGCTGAGGCAGGATGACCGCAGGTTAGAGACCAGCTTCGGCAATTTAAAGATTTATTGAGACCACATCTCAAAATTTAAAAGGGACTGGAGATATAATACAGTGCCAAGGCCACAGGTTCAAACCCCAGTCACACACACACACACACACACACACACACACACACCACACACACTAATCTATAACAGACTGTGTTATTTTCCAAACCCACTAATTTTCCCAGTACCCCATAGAGTAGATCGCACGTGACTTCTACATCCAGTGATGAAATTCCTAACCACCAAATGCATCATGAGGACCATGAAGGCTGTCATGGCACCTACAGGGCATCATCTGCTGAAGGGAGGGGGCACTTGTGGTTTAGTTTCAAAGCCTGCAGAGCCACCTTTTTAATACAGACAACCAAGATGAGGTCAGCTTTCGGGGTCAAATGCTTGCTCTTGTTCTGCACAGAATGAACAACAGCTGCATTGGCCGGAACATCGTTTATACAGTAAACTTGCTTTATGCTTCCTCTCTAATACATCTCTAACATTTTGAGTTCAACAAAAATTTGACTCAGACGATGAGTTAAAAACTGAGAAGATACAGAGACCAAATGCAAGAAACTCTAGATCCTGTGCGTGGTGGACGGGCTCATTTTCATTCCAGGCAGACTTCTTTTTTTTTTTTATTTTTTATTTTTTGATTAGAATTAAATATTTTATTTAAAGGTTTTAAACATGAAAAAGAAGGTACAAAATACAGATTATATTATGATGAGTAAGGCAGTATCTACAGAACAAATCAGAACAAAGCAAATTTATAAAGTTAATGTACTGGCACTGAACAATGTACTGGAGATTTAATCCAGGCTGCATACACATAAAATGATCTGATCACAGGTTTATGCAAAATAAATGACTGCCTACAACACCAAAATGCCAACCACTCTGACTGTAAACTGCCTTACTCCCTTGGTGAGAATTGTGAGAGAATGTCTAGAGAATATGAAAAGAGTTGGCAAGACATTCAAAGACCAAAACATAGAACACAGATAAAAACATATTTATAAGGTACTTTTGCATAACATACACAGTTAATCTTACTATGTAAAATTTTTTAAAACAAAAAATCATCCAGGTTAAAACTTCAGGAAAGAAAAATGCTTATCATTTGGATATTCACGGTAGAAACCTGGGCGGGGGGGCG
>PVIC010028421.1:0-23229 GCA_004025085.1 Thryonomys swinderianus
TGTGCAAAGAGAGAAAGTTCACAGGCACACAGGAACCATCTCTGCAACTTTCCCAACAAGGACACTGATTCTTTGCTAAAGAGAAAACGAGGTTCCGAACTGAACACACATGGACCTTACATATCTGTACTGGTTTGCTGTCATGTAACGGTAAATGCAGGAACCACCAGAAAGTGATGCAATAAATATTTACTCAACCCCTAGATATGTCAAGTGTCAGAGACCAGAAGCACAAGGCGGAAGCCCATCCCTCGGCCTGCAGGAGTCAATTTGGGCCAGAAGGCAGGAGGGCGCACAGGACAGTGGCGCAGATGGAAGGAAGGCTCTGGCTCTGCCCACCTGTCTGCCAGGTCCCCTGGCTGGGCGCTCGAGTTCATTCTGCTCCTCTCCTCGCCTGCTGAGTGTCAAACCAACCTTTCCCAATTGTCACTATCAGTGAATCAGCAAACTAAGAAAACGTGCCCTTATTTGGTTAAGCTTCAGTCTTTAGAAAGTACTTCTTAAGCATCTTTTCACAATCACTTATCTTTTCTCCTTAGTAAACATCTTCCCCTTGGCAGCAGCAATGTCTTATCCCCAGCTATCTGTCCCTTTCTAGTCTAATAGCAGCCATTTGATGCAACTTAACATAATAAAATAAAGTCCTGCTAACCATTACAATCTAACACAGTGGTAATAGGAAAAACACCTTCTTGGGCCAGAGATTGAGCTCAGTGGTTCCGGCGCCTGCCTCGCAAGCTCAAGGTCTCTGGTTCGATCCGGGTAACCACATACAACAATACTGGGCGTGGTGAACAAAAAAAAAAAGAAAAAAGTGCAACAAGCACATGAACATGTCTGAACAAGAGGAGGTGACACTTAAATTCATCTACTAGTCTAAAATTGTTGTCCCATAATTCCTTACAATCCTTGTCAATCACCTACAAATGTAACTGTAATTGTCTACTTCAAGAGGTGAACTGGCAGAAACTGCAAACAAAAATTTTGTTTTGGAGGAAAATATACTCTCTCAAAGCTCCCAGGAATCCAAGACAGGCCGTTCGTTCATTCCCCCACTTAGTCACCCACCAGCCTTATTACTTACGAGCAAACACCCATTTCTACCTGTATGAGGCGTGTCCAGCACGGAGACGAGGTGGCAAACGCTCCTCTGCAGGCCTGACCACAGCCTCCGATCTCCCTCTGCAGACTCGCGTAGCCGAGCAGGTGCCAATCCCTGCCTGTTCTGCCAGTTTACCTTTCTCCCCAAGTCTCCATTCCTATCGTAAGAGTCTGTTGATCACTAATCGTTTCAATGCCGGCATAACTTTTTCACGGGTCTCTCTCTACCTTGTCCAGCCCTCCGAATACTACCAAGCAGTTCTAAGCAGTGCTCCCTAGAGGTCTTGAAATACCTTAGATAAGGAACACTGCTTAAAATTCTTCACCCCCCCACAACCTACACCCCTGTTCCCAGAGAGGCCTCAGCACTGATCCCCCAAGCGCACGTCCAGCTTGCAGGGCCCATCTCGCCTCTGATCCTACTGAGAACCCGCTCAGCATCCCCCGCATATTAAGTTACGCTGAGGGTCGGCACGTCTCATTCGTGCACTTGGAGAGCAGGCCTCCCGGACACACGCTCCCTAAGTACCCGGCTCACGTGACTCAAGCCATCGACCACAGCGCGAGACCCTCACACACTGTGAAAGGTGGCAGGAAGCAGAAGGCTGCGAATGTTATAACCCCTGTCCAGAAAGAACACTCTGATTTCACCTTGCACATATTGCCAAGACCTAAAACTCAAGTCTACCTTGTGCGCCTGTGAGAATTTAAAATTTTTCTCCCTTTAAAAGGAAATAGAGGGCCGGAGATTTAGCTCAGTGGTTCCGGCACCTGCCTCGTAAGCGCAAGGTCCTGAGTTCGATCCCGGTAACCACATACAATACTGGGCGCGGTGACTCATGCCCACCAGCCATCAATACCACATATCACAGTGCCTGGCATGGTGGCTCATGCCTGTAATCCCAGCACTCGGGAGGCAGAGACAGGAGGATTGCTGAGTTCAAGGCTTGCCTGGGCTACATAGTCAGGTCAGGGCCAGCCTGAACTACAAAGCAAGACCCTGTCTCAAAAAAAAAAAAAAAAAAGGAAATAGAAAAACTATGCACAAGATGAGGATGTAAATCTGCTGTGCACGTGTCCATCAACAATAGGTCTGAGGGAGAAAGAAATCACACTCCCCCATTGGCTCCCTTCAACACGTGAACAGCTTCTGAAGGAGCCAGCGTGCTCCAGGAGTCAGGCTGACGAGAAGATCCCAATCAAATTGCTGTGACAGCAACGAGGTGCGCCTGCATGGACAGGTCCTACAGGGAAGCACCGAGAGTCGAGTCGGAAGTCAAACCACCAAGACGGACCTCTGAGCAGGTGGCAGACAGAAGCCCAGGGAGCTTCGTGAACAGTGTGATCGCAGAAACACCTGACCTCACAGGGACCTCAACGAAGACTTGCAGAGCCCGGGCATCCAGACAAGATCCTCACAATCCTAGTGGATTTTGGCAGTGCCAAGGCCATCAGGCCTGCAGCCCGGGCCAGCTCGGAAAAAGTGAAAACACCTTCTGTTGTCTGCAGGGTACTACACAGCCCCTGCTCTGGCCTCTTCCACTGTGCTCTGCAGCCTCAGAGGCTTATGATTCCACAAACACAGGAGTCTTGTGTGCACCAAGGGTGTCACATAATTAGACCCACGAAAGGTCCGACCTCCAGCCTTCTACCTGCCCAGGCTACCTGCCTTGCCAACCCCACCACCACTAAAAGGAACAAACCTCCCCAGGGTGCCAGCATCCTGCCGCAAGAACAACCCACAAGGGCACACCAAACTGTGAGTTTAACTCTGCACCCCACTGCACCCCACCCCACACACACACAATGATACACAGATTCCAAGTGGAAAGGACCTCTCTGCACTTGCTGGACACTGCACAGAAGCATGTATCCAAGTGCCAGGCTGGGGCCAGGTGCTCTGTTGCTGTTGAGTAACTGAATACATTCCAAAGTTCTCCTCAGAGAACTCCAGCCAAGGCAGGTGTTGTGTTGCTTGAAGCAACTGTTTCTGGGTAATGCCAATGCACAGTCTGACCAGTGTGCCTCCTCCTCCCTAACATACCACACTTATACACACACATACACACACCTAGGGCAAGTTTTTCCAAAAGCGGCATATCATCAGGTACACAAGCATACCTATGAAAGGCAGAAACACTTTCACCCAGAGCCCACATCCAGTGAACCAGAACCTCAGAGGTGTAGTAATTTAGGTTTAATAAGTAACCCTTAGTGACTCTGACAAACTAGAAGGCAAAATTTTTAAATGGCCTATAGAAATCACCTAGGTCGAAACAAAAGTCGAAGATACAAAAGAATAAAAAATTCTCACAATTCCTTCGAGACTCCCATGAAGCCATCTGTCAGACTAAAACCATATTCTCTCACCATTCTAATTCTCTGCTATTTATCCCTCCTTCCCTAAAAATAACCAATGTTGAACAGACACCTCCCCCAACCCATGTTCAGAGATACCAACATTTCCTGCCCAAATTGAAGATCTTCCTTTCTCTGTCAGGACACAGAGCACCCTGAAGAAGCTACCTACCAAAAAACATGAAATTTCCAGCAAATTGTTGGTTTTTATTTCACTGAAGTCATCTATATGCAAAAGATATTTCAACCCTTAGTTTAGCTGTACTTTGGCGGAAAGGAAAAATCCTAAAGACTGTGTCTGCCCAAGTATCTTTGACCACAGTTCCCTGAAAATCTTCTGCAGGGTTCCCTTCTTGCCACTTTGACATGTAGTGGGATTCCTCTAAAACGATGCACATGAGATGAAGACGGAAACCCTTCATTTTGCCTGTGTTCTGCTCTCTGCAGGTGATGTACTCTGCACAGACTTCAAAAATAAAAGCAGCAGGGCCAGAAATTTAGCTCAGTGGTTCCAGCACCTGCCTGGCAAGCACAAGGTCCTGAGTTCGATCCCCGGTAACCACCTACAGCAATGCTGGGCATGGTGACTCAAGCCCACCAGCAATCAGAGCCACATACCACAGTGCCGGGCGTGGTGGCTCACACCTGTAATCCCAGCACTTAGGAGGCAGAGGCAGGAGGACTGCTGAGTTTGAGGTTTGCCTGGACTTCACAGTGAGCTGAGGGCCAGCCTGAACTACAAAGCGAGACCCTGTCTCAAAAAAAAAAATTGTTTAAAAATCTGAGTCTGCAGCAAACACAGCCTTGGGAGGATATTTGGAACAAGACTAGATGATTAAAGCTATACACTAGGAGCACCCCGGAATTTAGCTCAAATGGTACTACACCTACCTTGAAAGCACAAAGGCCTGAGTTCAATCCCCAGTACCACCAAAAAAAAGAAATCTAAAAAAGCTACACAGGGCTGGAGATTTAGCTCAGTGGTTCCAGCGCCTGACTCGCAAGTGCAAGGCCCTGAGCTTGATCCTGGTGACTACATACAATGCTGGGCGTGGTGGCTCACGCCCACCAGCCATTAATACCACATACCACAGTGCTGGGCATGGTGGCTCACGCCTGTAATCCCAGCACTCGGGAGGCAGAGACAGGAGGATTGCTGTGTTCATGGCAGCTTGCCTGGGCTACATACTGAGCACAGGGCCAGCCTGAACTACAAAGCAAGACCCTGTCTCAAAAAAAAAAAAAAGAGCAAAGAGCAAAATATTCACGGAGAAAAGAACAGTTTTAAACGGATGCAAGTAAATGCTACTCTAATCATTCTTCTTGCCCAATGGGCAGAGACCTTCCAGCAAGTTCTTCCTTCCAGCGCAGAGAGAAAGCCCTCTCTACCCAGGGCCTACTCACTGCAATTAGCCTCCCAAGATGAAATCTGTTTCTCCTGCTCTAAGGAATTTTCCTCACTCTTAACATTATTGTTTATATATCAAGAGCCCTGTGTCACTGCTACTTCTACTGCATCCCTGTCATGGCTTGTACCTATATGTCCCCCCAAAGCCTCATGTGCTCCTAAGAGGGCCACTGCAGAATGTGCTGGATTTAGAGTGTGTGATAGAGGATAAGGTTGTGTGATACAACATTAGTCCACTGACTAGAATTAACAAAATGCTGGCTGCAGAAGGATGGATTTACTGAAGACAGAAGCCTCATTCAGGGTATTGCTGGCACCCCCAAAAGTCTCATAAACCCAACAGGTTAAAAGGGAAAGGTCGGCTCTCCTGTGTTGTTGCTTGCTGCTTGCTGCTTGGTCTGCCATGAACCATTTCTCTTCTGCGATACTGCTGTGCCAGGCCACCTTGCCTCAGAGCCCAGTGACCGTGAACTAAATCCTATACACACCTGAGCTAAAATAAACCTTCTCTCCTTTAACTTTGGATGTCAGGTATTTTGTCCCAGCAACGAGAAATGTAACTAAGCACCTACATGATGAATGGTGCTTGTGCTATGTGGGGTACAGTCTACCTGAGACAGGGACTTGTTAAAACTATTTGGACTGATTGCCTCTTTGGGCACTGAAAAAATTAACTTTCATCTAACTGGGACATGGTCACACCAAGTAAAAGAAGGAAACATTTTACTTAAAAGCTACAAATTTAAACATTATTTGCCACCAAACAAACCTTGATTCTTTGAATGCTGACGATTGCCTCTGACACTCTCTCAATGGCAGCAGGGAAGAAGAGGGTGACAGTCAGACGCACAGCCCCATACAAGGTCATTGCCACAAACACATGGCTGGCTGTGATCACATGGCCAAGCAGCACATAGCAGGTGAAGGTCACAAACAGGATGATTTTGTTGGCAACAAAAAACGAAGCCAAATTCATCCCTCTGAGGTAGGAACTTCTCAGAACCTTGGAAACTTCCTTCCTGGAAAAGGGAGTAGAACACAGGTTTTCATGGAGTACCAATATCAAAGTTATGAAATCAACCACCCCGTGCATGGCGCTTCTGCAAAGCAGAAGACCTCCATTAAAACAAGCTGCCTGTGAGCTCAGGGCACACTGGCCGCACATGCCCTTTGGCCAGCCTCCACAAAGACCACACAGAACACAGGATGGCGCTTTGCTCACCCAGCCACAGGATGGGCTGGGCACAACGCAACCTTCTGGGCCTTTGAACAGGCAGCCAAACAAATTCTCTCAACAGACATCTGTAAAGACCTGGCCTGGGCACTTCCCTAGTGACAGAGAAACATGTGAAACACAGCCTGTTCTCTCCAGCAGCTCAACAGCCCGGGGAAGAACAGAGTAAGCCACCCCACAGCCATGAAACTCCACAACACTAGATGGCGCTAAGAGAGGTGGCAGGTGACTGGGAACAGTGGGGCCAGCAGGACGTGCACACCCGGGGGAGCCAGAGAAGACTGAGGGAAGAGTGCATGTGAACCCAGAGAGCCACACTGCAGCAGTGCACAAGAGCCAAGGGCCAGGCCCACCAGAGAATGACAAGCCCCGTCTGCAGGAGATATGAAAAAACTCATCAAATATGAAGTCAAAGCAAAAACAAATTTTTTACAGTATAAAGCAAAACAAAACGAACAGTATTTCCAGAGCTGCTCAGAATGAACAATATCCATTTATATCATCTGGCACAGTCTAGTACAGACAATCTCTGGAACCTTCCCATTTGAGTACACTGATAGAAATTAGTTTTATCTTAAATGCAATACTCTCAAATATTTACATTTGGGAATTACTGCTCTTTGGGGGTCTGGGGTATTTAGAAACATCTGGGACTTCCTCCAAATGTTTCCACTAAGAAGCACCTATGTTTCTTGCTTTGAGAAAACGAACACGGAAGTCCAGGTTAAAGTGATATCACTTCCTGTGCATTCTACTTAAGCATAGTGCCACAGGCAGAGGTGGCATGGATCATAATAAAGCTCACCCTGTTGTAATAACATAGTAAGACTTCCAAACTCCTTCAGTAAAAAGAGAAAACAGAAAAATACAGTACAGTACGATATACACAAAAACTCACTTTCTCAGATTGGTTATAAGGTCTGCAAACGACTTTTCCCAGGCATACATTTTGATTATCCTTATTCCGGTTATCACTTCATTCATGGTCCTGATCCTGGCATCCGTGAAGGCTGCAGTTTTACTCCTAAGGGGACAGACGAGGAGAGGATAAGCCACAGCAACAACAGCAGCCTGCCTGTCCTCAGCAGCAGCAGGCACAGGCCCAGGCTCAGAGTCAAACGAGTCCCTGTAGGCCTTGTAACTTTCTCACGGTGGCCACACAGGCAGGACCCACCGTACTACAAATGGGAAAGACTATCATTAGGCGGTCAGCCAGGCATTCACACTCCATAAGCACTTTGAAACACCTGCAGTGCTTGCTGGGGAAGACCGGAAATGAGTCTGGGGCAACCAACCCCATCCCGAGGGGCACTATGCCTGGGCAGAGACAGGTGAAACAGGAATGAAAGACCAGAGCAGCAACAAAAGGGCCGGGAGTGCTGTTCTGAAAGCAAAGAATAAAATAAAAAGTATCCAAAGAATAAGAACCAGTTCACCTCAGCAAAGAGAACAGAGAGGAAATTCCAAGCAGAAAAACATCCCGAGCAAAGACACAAAAGTGAGAGCGCAAGCCCATAGGCCAACAGCACGGCACCTCTAGCACTTACTGTCATTTTTGTTTTGTCTTTTTTTGTAGTAGTAATAGTAGTACTGGGGATCGAACCCAGGGCCTCCACACAGCCTAAGCCCTTATTTATTTTGAGACAGGTCTCATTCAGTCGCCTAGGTCAGGGTAGAACCTGTGATCCTTCTGCTTCAGCCTCCCAGAGCAGTGCATTATAGGCATTTGGCACAACCAGCTTCTCACCTGCTCTTTTTGACAGTGATTCATTTCCAGTTCTTAATACACTAAGTCCCTGGTTTATGAACATTCACGTTGCAAACTTTTATAGATATGGACCTCAAGTGATGAATATTCGTACATGTGAACAAATGACAAAAGCAGCTTATGTGTCTACCTCACCCTTTTAAGGTAACTGTCAAAGTAAAAATAGCTTGTTTACATCATTTGTGTGTGTGTGTTTATACTTCACATTGTACATTTGTGTTGAAGATGTCAACAAGTTACTCTGTCTGACTTACATACAAAACTGACTTACAAATGTTCTTCTCCAGAATGGGGCCTGTTTCTAAGATTGGGATCCATGGTAACTGGCTCAAGTCTAAATCACTTCACCATTACACCCTTCATCAACGGCCATTTTTTAACATACATGCTTCAAGGACCACAAGACTTTATGAAGACATCGTTAAGATTGACCCTGTCCCGGAGATTTAGCTCAGTGGTTCTGGCACCTGCTTCACAAGCACAAGGTCCTGAGTTCAATCCCGGTGACCACAAAGAATGCTGGGCGTGGGGACTCACGCCCACCAGCAATCAACACCACATACCACAGTGCCAGGCATGGTCGCTCATGCCTGTCATCCCAGCACTCGGGAGGCAGAGGCAGGAGGATTGCTGAGTTCGAGGCTTGCCTGGGCTCCATAGCGAGCTCAGGGCCAGCCTGAACTACAAAGCGAGATCCTGTCTCAAAAAAAAAAAAAAAAAAAAGATTGAGCCTGTCCTTGGGGAGTTTATAATTTAATGGAAATACAAAATCAAAAACAATACCGGAAAATACCTTGAACACAAGTAGAACAAAAATCCATGGAGACAGCAAGACAATCTGGGAAAAGTGGGAGAGGAAAAAATAAGAGGAATAAAACTGGTCAAGATACAATGTAGGTATGTACCAACCTGTCAAGATAGATGTCATAATTACGCATGGCAAAAATATGAATAAAAAGATGTAAATGTATGAAGTTAGAATGAGGCCTAGAGAATGTTTAAGTTCATTGTTACTTGACATGTGTTTAAATAATTTAGGTATGTGGTTTTTTGCTTGGGGAGATGGTACTTGGTGAGTCCACGGTGGCTGGGAGGAGCCAGCAAGTACCTTCAGCTTCTACTATGAAACTAGCCTTCAGCTCCCAGCAGGAGCCACACTCAGGGAGACTCAAGAGCCTGCCACATATGCAGGCATGAGATCACACAAGGCGCTTGTCCTGTTCCTGACAAAAGCACTGGGCAGACGGTGGGTGCCACCAGAGACATGTGGCACAGTTTTCAAACCAGGATTTCTCTTACCGCAGTGATGAAAACAACTTCCCAATGCAGCTTTGCAAAGGCAGAAGAATTATCAGAACCGCCATCCCAGCAAGACACGATATTCCAATTTCCATCCAGAGGAGGACAGTCACCACGATGGCTTGCAGAGGCCCCGCCCACAGAAAGTGCAAAAAGATGGTCACCTTCAAAGAAAAAGACGAGCACTTAGGGCTGCACAAAAAGAAACCAGCAAGGGCTGGAGATTTAGCTCAGTGGTTCTGGCGCCTGTCTCACAAGCACAAGGTTCTGAGTTTGATCCCCAGTAAGCACATACAATGCTGGGAGTGGTTACTCATGCCCACCGGCAATCAATACCACATACCACAGTGCTGGGTGTGGTGGCTCATGCCTGTAATCCCAGCACTCGGGAGGCAGAGACAGGAGGATTGCTGAGTTCGAGGCTTGCCTAGGCTACATAGTGAGCTCAGAGCCAGCCTGAACTACAAAGTGAGACCCTGTCTCAAAAAAAAAAGAAAAAGAAAAGATGGGCCGGAGGGTTAGCTCAGTGGTTCCGGCGCCTGCCTCGCAAGTGCAAGGTTCTAAATTCAATCCCCAGTAACCACATATAATGCCGGGCGTAGAGACACACCCACCAACAATCAACACCGCATACCACAGTGCCAGACGTGGTGGCTCACGCCTGTAATCCCAGCACTCGGGAGGCAGAGACAGAAGGATTGCTGAGTTCGCGGCGGCTTGCCTGGGCGCCATAGTGAGCTCAGGGCCAGCCTGAACTACAAAGCGAGACCCTGTCTCCAAAAAGCAAAAAAAAAGAAAGAAAAGAAACCAGCGAGAATGCGGCACACAAACACTGTGGGCCAAAAGAGCAGACAAGAACCCAGAACAAGGGAAGAACAAATCATGGAAGAACAAATGCAAGTGTGCAGGGCCTGTGCCGAGGGGCTCGGCCTTTGCCCTAGAGGGAGGCCGGGACCTTGTCTTCTCCCCTGCCACTGCCCAGTACCTCCAGAGTCCTGCATTCTGGCGTCCACCACACCTCATCACATGAGTCTCCGACAGGTGGCCAGTTTCTTCGGGGCAGAACCAATCTTAATCCCTCTCACTAAGGAGTAGGGGTCTACATTTGGTGAATAAATAACGGAAAAAGAAGTGGTCCCCAGAGCACCTCCAGAGCACGCAATACAGCTCTGGATTAAGAGGAGAACATGCAGACAAGAGGAGGGCGGGTCACTTCTAGCTAGGACCACCCATGCAGCGTTGCTTACCAGAGGGCTCCTGTGGACCAGCCACTGCCCTGGGCAGGACACTGGACAAGGAACAATCACCACCCACCAGGAGTTGATCCCAGAAAAGGAGAAAGGCAGTTTAGCCAGTCATCTCCCCAGCCTGAGCTGGGAGCTGCAGAGGAGCATGGAAAACAGCCCAGCGGTCACCACAGAGGAACGGCGCCGTCCGCCTGTTTATTATGGAAGTGTGCTGCGGACAACACCAGAAACACCAACATCTATAGGATAAACACACAGCACTACACCTAAGCTGCACACATTAGTGAGACACAGATAAAAGGCCTCCTGTCTGACCTCCTCAGAGGCATCCTGCTCTAACCCCAAACTTAACATCCCAACAGGATAAGCTCAAGAAAAGGGGCAAAGGTTGACAATGAGACCCTTGTGCACAGCTCACCTGATCAAACTTGTTCACATCATTGGACAGCAGGTTGACTATCTGGCCTGTGGTTGTCTTCCCCAGGGCCACATTACTAAGACGAAGTGCCTGAAATAGAAAACAACAGAGGAGTTTATCCCAACGGTGATGCTATGACCTGCATAGGAAATAGCAAAACCCATTTCCATGGTGGTCTCAGGTGATACAAAGGCCAAATGACTGTTAACAGTAGCACCTGTGCCCCCAACAACTTAATTGAGAAAGTAAAAAGCAAGAACCAGGACTGAAGATTTAGCTCAGTGGTTCCAGTGCCTGCCTAGCAAGTGCAAGTTCCCTGGTTCGATCCCCGATAACCACATACAACAATACCATGGGCATGGTGACTCATGCCCACCAGCCATCAATACCACATACCACAGTGCCGGGCGTGGTGCCTCATGACTGTAATCCCAGCACTCAGGAGGCAGAGGCAGGAGGATTGCTGAGTTCCAGGCTTGCCTGGGCTACATAGTGAGCTGAGGGCCAGCCTGAACTACAAAGCAAGACCCTATCTCAAAAAAAAAAAAAAAAAAGGGAAGGCAGTCTTCCTGTCCAATCTCTGCTTACACTGGGCCCTCTGTGGCTGTGAAGTACAACACCGTAAAACGTGCGATCCCGACTCCGTCTCAGGATTGGTTGCTACTTGAGAACGGGCAATAAAGTACGTCTGGAACATTTCTGAAATTACTGAGATCTCAGTAATCTGAACCAAAGCTTTAATTTCTTCCAACTTTTTCATTGTTGTTGCATTTGAGACAGGGTCTCTCTCTGGAGCTCAGGCTAACCTTGAACTGGTGGTAACCCTCCTGCCTCAGCCTCTCAGATGCTAAGATTACAGGTGTGCATCAGCTGCCCACCATAATTTTTTTTTTTTTTTTTGAGACAGGGTCTTGCTTTGTAGTTCAGGCTGGCTCTGAGCTCACTATGTAGCCTAGGCAAGCCTCGAACTCAGCAATCCTCCTGCCTCTGCCTCCCGAGTGCTGGGATTACAGGCGTGAGCCACCATGCCCGGCACTGTGGTATGTGGTATTGATTGTTGGTGGGCGTGAGTCTCCATGCCCAGCATTGTATGTGGCCACCAGATAGAACTCAGGACCTTGTGCTTGTGAGGCAGGCGCCAGAACCACTGAGCTAACCCTCTGGCCCCTGCCCACCATAATTTTATTCAGTGTTCTAAAAAAGAAATCAAGTTGTCCTGGGCTGAAGCTTAGTGGAAGGGTCAGACCAGCTCACCTGTACATGGATGGTCCTGGGTTTGATCCCCATCACCATGAAAAATAAGTTTTAAAAAAAACTGTACTGGGCCAGAGATTTAGCTCAGTGGTTCCAGCGCCTGGCTCACAAGTGCAAGGTCCTGAGTTCGATCCTGGTAACCATATATAATGCTGGGCATGGTGACTCACGCCCACCAGCCATCAATACCACATACCACAGTGCCAGGCGTGGTGGTTCACGCCTGTAATCCCAGCACTCGGGAGGCAGAGGCAGGAGGATTGCTGAGTTCGAGGCTTGCCTGGGCTCCATAGTGAGCGCAGGGCCAGCCTGAACTACAAAGCAAGACCCTGTCTCAAAAAAAAAAAAAAAAAAAACTGTACTATCTTTCATGTATTTAAAAAATAAACAGCTTCTTCCTGCCCAGGCATTTTTATCAGTGAATCTGAAATGCATAACCCAACTGTGTCCACACAAACACAACCATGGAAGGAATGTGGTGCACACCGCGTGGAGGTGGCTTTTCCATGGGGTAAATTTCCCCGGCGGATGAAATGTATTCTCCCTTTCAGACCCAAGCTTTATTTTCATAGAAATCCTCTAAAAAAATCTCCAGACTGTAGTTCACCTCCAAAATGTAGGTTCCTGGGCAGCGGCACCTTGGCCTGTGAGCCACCTCGGTCTGTGACTGCCCTTCCCAGAGGGTTCCAAGGGCTTCTTGGATTTTTGTCACTTTACCGTTTCTGCCCCATCACCCGGGCTATCAGTTGTCTCTTGCAATTCTCGGGTTATTTCCCCATTTCCTATGGCTGTCCTTAGACCAGGAGAGGACCTGATAGGATTTTAAAGGTCTCTGAGCATTTGGGGTTTGCTTCCTGGTTCATGGCTGTACCCAGAGATAACTGTCAGAGCAGGGGCCTTCCGTGTAAGTCAGGCATTACTGCAACAGGAAACTATGAGCATGTTTAGCCACTGAAGCGAAAAATTGCCCATATTTTTCCAACACTGTTGGCCTGAGTTGCCTAGCAATGTGCCACACCTGCTTTCACGATTGCATAATCGGAAGACAGGCGCCGCTGTTTCTGAGGAGAGGCCCCAGGAACTGTTTCATCTCGTCCCTCCTCACGAGCAAGATGGGAGACCACGCCACAGAGTTAGTGGTGATCCCTCTACAAGTCCACAGAAGGAAAGAAACTCAAGGAAATGAAAACCAAAGTCCACACAAAACAACCACCTGCCGGTTCTAACAGTTCTCCCACCTGCTGGGATTTGTTTTGTTTTCTTTGCTTTTGTTCCTGCTGGTTTTCCACGGGGGGCACACAAGCCCACAAACCCGCACAGAAAGCCCTGTCACCGCTGGGGAATGTGGCATTCACCTCCTGGAGGCGTTCACAGCCTTGTCCTCATTCTGCTGCCTCCTTGGCCATCCTGTCACTAGGGCGGGGCCAGGAGGCTGGGAAGCCAAGGCTAGGGCTGGGTCTTCCTCTCCACCCACAGAGAGCCTGTGACACCTGTCCTGTGATCGCGTTGAGAGCTGAGAGAGAGCCACTTCTAAACACCCGGCAGACCTGAATTCAACTGGGACAGTTCCTTCACAGAGCCTCACCTCATCCGCTTGAAGGACCAGAGA
This sequence comes from Thryonomys swinderianus, assembly GCA_004025085.1. NCBI lineage: Eukaryota > Metazoa > Chordata > Mammalia > Rodentia > Thryonomyidae > Thryonomys > Thryonomys swinderianus. The sequence goes on from PVIC010028421.1 coordinate 13,697, forward strand.
AAGGACTTGCTCAAGGGCACCAAGAGCTCCCAAACTGGCCTCTCCGATGCCCTGGGGGTCCAGGGGCGCCACAGCCCGAGTAGATGAGGGACAAAGCCCTGCACAGCCCAGCTCCAGGGAGCTAATGCTGACAAACACTTCGTGGGGGGCCCCCACAGTTTGCTGGAGAAGATGGGAACTTGTCCCTGAGCGGCAAGGACAGTCCAGAAAACCTAATTACAGAGCTAAAGATCATTCAGTACTCCGAAGGATTGGGAAACATATAAGGTTACAGAAAAAGTGCAACTGCGAAACTCTGTGAAGACTCATGGAAACACCAAGCGGCACAGTTTGACAGCAACCTACTTACTCACATGGAGGTCACGTCCCCACAAAATGGCTGACAGACCCCTCAAGCCCAGGCCCTTGCACCACCAGGGCCGCTGTGTGAGAGGAGCACCGCTGACTGGTTTACCGACTCAGAGAGGGAACACAGGTGGGAGAAGATGGGACAACTGTGGTAAAGCGGAACTGACAGGGACAGAAGAGAACGCACGGGCAGGGCCAAGCCCCAGCAGGTGACCAAAGAAAACCTCAGGGAGAGTAGAAAGGAAGCCACGCCCCCACATGAGGGAAAACGCAAAACACCAAATTTCTGTCAGATTTTTAAATGTTTTCATATTTCTCCTGTTTCTAAAAGAAAAACAGAAAATACAAACAAAACTATGCTTATTATCTACTTTCTCAAAAATTATGTTTGATTATAAAAATGTATACACAAAACCACTGCCAACTGTTTTACAACAGCTATACTTATTGCCTATTTTTAAAAGTTCTAAAGTAATATTTTTTTAAGCATGTGTCTACTCCCACTTTCAGGTCAAAAGTGGGGAGGGCCGGGGATTCAGCTCAAAGGCACCATGCCTACCTTTCACTTGATCTTAGCCAAAAGGCCGAGAAGCAATCCCACCTCGCCTACCTTTCAAACACAGGACAAGGGTTTGATCCCTGGTACCGCCAAAAAAAAAAAAAAAAGTGGGATAAACAATTTTCCCTCTACAGACTCACCACTGTTCATAATTTTACTAAGAATTCATCCAAATAAGAGCATTTACAAATGTGATTTTCCTTTTTTCCTAATGTTGTATATTTATCAAAGTATTGAACTTGAGCCAGCTGCTATTTGGTAACCCAAAAACAACAGGGCATACTTTTTAAGATTGCAAAATTTAGTCCCGTCATTCATACCCTTTTCCTAATATCAGCCTTAAAGCTTAAAGAAAATGAAAAGCTCTGTACATCATAAAGAAAAGCAATGACAGTAGTAAAGAACAGTTCCACATACATTTTTTAGAACCAAATTTATCAAAAGCAACAATATGCCTTAGCTTCTTTCAAGAATAAATACAAAGAAACTAGAAACAAGTGCTACAGGACGAACCTACAGCAACTCTCATTTACCTCACTCCAGGTTCCTAAGTCCCATCTGGCCTGCTCACTGGGTAGAGAGATAAGCCTATCAAAGAGCAGCTGCGAGTCAACAACTCCAGGAGTTCCAAACTAAGAACAGATGTTAAGTCAGCTAACTGGTCCCCGGCAGTGGAAAGAAGGAGATGACTTCGGAACAGCCGGAAGGAGGTGTTCACTCAGAGCAAGGTGCCGCAGAGGAAGACGGTCGGAAATCCCTTCCCCTGCCCGCCCCTGACCTCTGACTACAGAGTGAAGCGTGACGTTTCCACGAACACTGAGTAAAAAGAGTGTGGCCTGATCCTACTCAAAAGTTTGACTCTGAAGACATTATGTGAAGAAAAATAAACCAGTTACAAAGAGACAAACCCTGGGTGATTCCACTTAAGCAAGAAGGGTCCAGAGCAGGCAAATCCGTAGAGACAGAAAGTGCAGAGGTAGCTGCCGAGGGCCGGGATGAGGGGAGAGGGGGCTGTGCTGAGTGGGCGCAGAGACGCAGCTCTGGAGATGGATGGTAGCGAGGGCTACACCCAAAAGCAGCGGTCATGAGTGGATGCCAATGGACGGAACTTCTCACGGATTTCAAATGCTAAGTTTGACCCTATATATATTTTACCGTGATTAAACTTTTTTTTTTTTTTTTGCGACAGGGTCTCACTTTGTGCTTCAGGCTGGCTCTGAGTTCACTATGTAGCCCAGGCAAGCCTCGAACTCAGCTATCCTCCTGTCTGCCTCCGGAGTTTTGGGATTACAGGCGTGAGCCACCATACCCGGCCTTGATTAAATTTTTAACTTAAAAAAATTTTAATGATCTTTGAAGATCTGAAAGGAAATAACCACCAACCACAAATTCTAAACCCAGAGAAGTATCTTTAAAGAACACAGGTAGAAGAACTGAAGAAGCTTTTAAGGACATATTTGCATAATGAGAAACAGTTTTATAAAATATTGGGTTTCAGTGTGGTATTTTCCTATACACATACATACGCATAACATATTTTGATCTGTCCTCCCCCGCTACCCTCCTCTACACTCCTCTCTGCCCATATTCCTTGTCCTGTCTAGTGAGTCTCCCTTCTCTCCTATGTCCTCTTTTCCCACAGAGAACTTTTAAATTAATTAAAATTTTTAAAGATGAACCACAGACCTGATTCAGCATGAACCCCAGGAACACTGCCTCTCCAATTTATAAGGGGCCACATGTGCCCCGGCGCCCTCCCCACTTCACTGCCCTCTGCTGCGGGGTGTCCCAGACTAAATATACAGACTTAGACCCAGTGACGGAGAAGGTTGAGGGGCCAGGACTAGGTGTTCACTAAGCTCACAGGTGCCTTCAGGCAGAATCTGGGAACCTCTCCTGGCAGGTATCCTCACCCTTGATCTGCTCAACAAGGAAACTAAAAGGTGGGGCCGTGGCTCATGCAGCCGCACCCCAAGTGTACACACAGCGCTGTTTTCCTGGCTCTGAAACGTCCAGGTTCAGGCAGATACTCTGACCAGTAATTCTACCCAGTGGAAACGTGGGGCTACAGAAGAGCACTATGACAGTAATTAGGTGGGTAAATGAAAAGAAGTTTTCCTTTGTGAAAAAGAAACACATACAATGCAGAAGCACAGAGACATAATGTCATCAGTCACAGAGGAAGGGAAAATTAACACCACACAGGGGCCAGAATTTAGCTCAGTGGTTCTGATGCCTGCCTTGCAAGTGCAAGGCTTTGAGTTCAATTCCTGGTACAAGGAAGGATGGAAGTAGGGAAGGAAGGAAACAAGGGAGGGAGGGAGGAGGGAGGGAGGGAACTTAACACCATGATGACACACTACTTTGAGAAGTCATATAGCAATTTTTTTCTAAGTGGAACATATTCATGATATGACCCAGAAATTGAACTCCTAGGTTTCTACTTAAAAGAAAGAAAAACCTGCCTCCACCAAAAGAAGTGTACATGGCTACTTTTAGCAGTTTCTAACCACTGAGACCTAGAAATAAACCAAAAGTCCAACACTGACTACATACACAAAACTGGGGTGTCGTCATATAAAGAAATTCTACAATCAGCAATTAAAAAGTACCTACTGACACATGTGACGCCAAGGGGTGATCTAAAAACACTGTGAGGGGAAGAAGCTAGACCAAAGCTACATATTACATGATTCCATTTGTGAGTTTTTGGAAGTGCCGACAATAGTCTCATCAGCTGTGGTCTGCAGCAAGGGTGGGAGGTCAGACCAGAAAGAGGCAGAGACGTCTGACCAGCACGGGTCATGGCTGTCTCATGGCAGAGCAGTACTCAAGAAATGTATGTGCACGCGTCAAAACTCAAACACTTAAAGCATGTGCCTATTGTGTAGATAAACTACACTCTTCAGTCACTGCAAAATAGTCAAAAGGAACAGCATCTTAATGCCGGACGTGGTGGCTCACGCCTGTAATCCCAGCACTCGGGAGGCAGAGGCAGGAGGATTGCTGAGTTCAAGGCTTGCCTGGGCACCACAGTGAGCTCAGGGGCAGCCTGAACTACAAAGCAAGACCCTGTCTCAAAAAGCAAAAAAAAAAAAGGAACAGCATCTTAATTCTATAAAAAGAGGACTCTCATATTAAATGGTATTTCACATATCCAAAAACTTATGAATGCCTTATTGGGCAGGCTAACTTCTGGTATGTGCAAGAATTTTTTTTTTTTTTTTTGGAGACAGGGTCTCGCTTTGTAGTTCAGGCTGGCCCTTAGCTCACTATGGAGCCCAGGCAAGCCTCGAACTCAGCAATCCTCCTGCCTCTGCCTCCTGAGTGCTGGGATTACAGGCGTGAGCCACCACGCCCAGAAAGAATTTTTATTTTTAATTTTGTGGGAAATTTTTGCAAAGTAAGCAGTTACTACTGATTTGCTTTGTTTTGAGGCTATTGGTAGTGAACACCTACTAGCAGGGTGGTGCATAGTCTGCCTCCAGGGGGCACCACACCCGCTGTCCTGGTCCATGGAATGACAGAATGCACTGCCATCCTCAACAACTCAAAGAGTAGCAACAAAAAACCCATCTGAAGACAGCATTTGGTACATGCAGCTCAGAACACAGGCCAGGGGTGCAGGCCATGCAAGGCAAAGGCCAGGAAAACAGACGTCTTTCACCACGGAACTACCCAACACAGACAGAAGAACCCACGTGAAGGACTATCAGTGACACCATGAGGTGCCCACAGTAAACTCAACAGAATGACAAAATTGCTTGTAAAAGTACACAAAAAGATGCTCACTGCATAAAATGTGTGTCAGTCGACAAAGATTAGATGATGGGATTGGAGTCATTTCCTCCCAAATGTTTGGAAGAACAATTAGGAAGTCAAAACAGCAATGTTTAAGGAACTCCCCAGATTCTAGCCCCGACTGCCTTTGAGGTCCCTCCACAAACTGTGACTACCTAACTATAATTTCTATCCCTTCAAAGATCTCAGCCATTTTAAAAGACCACCAGTGACCACACCATTCAAATAAAAGACTATCATAGTTCATCAACACTTCTCTTCATGTAGTCTTCAAATTAAACAGAAAACCACTGATCAAGTGGGAATATAAAATGGTACAACTGCTGTGGAAAAGTTCCACATACACACATACACAAATCAAAGCTAGAACTACCACATGATCCACCCATTCTACTCCTGGGAATACATCCCCAAGAAATGAATGCTGGGACCCAAACAGATGCCTATCCACTCATGGTCACAGTGTCATCATTCACAGTAGCCCAAAGACAGAAACAGCCACCCAAATGTCCGTCAACAGAGGAAAGGAAAAACAGAATGCAGGATAGCCACACATCAAATATCATTCAGTTTTAAAAGGAATTAAGTTGTTACATACACAATATGATATACCCTGAAGACTCTGTGCTATATGAAATAATCCATGCATGGAAAGACAAAGACTCCACTTATAAGAGGAAGCTACAGCAGTCAGAATCATACACAGGAAGGAGAATGGTGAAGGCTGTTTGAAGAGGAGAACGTGGAGTCACCAGTATTACAGCTCGGGAACAGGGAAGAATTCTGGAGTGGAATGCTGCACAGCAATGTGAATGCTATTTATGCCACTGAACTTTACAACCGAAAACTTAAAATGGCAAATTTTATGCTATGACTGTTTTACTGTATGACATAAATAATGATCAAAAGTCAAAACTAATTTATCAAAGTTGTGAAAAGGTAAAGAACCATCTACTTTTATATATGTCACATCCCACAGGATCAGTTAGTACCACAAACTATGGTGACAAGCTCAGCAGTCATTCCACTGATGGCACCTAAGCTGACTTCTCCCGGGACCAGGGAGCTGACAGTGAGCACCAACTTCAGGCTCTGCAGAAGCCTGCAGAGCTGCATCACAGCACCAACCCCCACCCCAAGGAAGCAGCGCCCATGTGTCCTACTGCTTTACCATGGCAGGTTTCCAGAGACAGGGCAGGAATTCATCTTTCCCACATTTCTGAAATTTCAGGTTAAGTCTATGCTTTAACCCAAGCAATTTTGACTTTATAAAGAGCCAATTCTTCTAGGATAATCAAACTGGCGAACACCTTAGGGAGATGTTTACATTCTGGTAAGCAAAGCTGCCAAGCTAGATTGGGTTTCCATGAGGCTACTTTCAAGCATCAGCCGAAAGAGGAAGAAAACCAGGTGACAAACTACTCACCTGTACAAGGTTTTGTTTCATTGATCCGACACCTCACAGCTGCCTGGGGTGTGGGATGTGTCTACAGTGAGGGCTCAAGAAATTTCCTAGGTACTCACTGGGACTGCACATGATCTGGAACAATGGTGGTAAACCAAGGGCCACCATTACTGTGTTTTTCTTTTAAGACAAAAGATGTTATTGTATGAGTTGTTTCCTCTAAAATAAAACTTCAGTGTTCAGGTTTCCCTGCAGTATTGGCACTTGGTGACAAGGAAGGATTTGGGGTTGCAGTTTGGGCACTCGGTCTCTCAAAGGTTCACCATCCCTGATCTAGAAGAACAAAAATCTGCTTGACAGATAGAGAAACTGAAGAGCCCTTAACAGACTAACAAAGACATATCAAAGGTCCCTTTATTAACAAGTAATACCACCACTATCTCTACATAACAGATGAGGAAACTGTACTTTACCATCGCCGCCATGGTCATTAGATGTCACCCAACCCCAAGAACACTAATAAAGACTGCTCAAAGGAGGACATGAAGAAAGCAGTTTGCACTGGACAAGAATATGACCCGCAATAAACAGAAGGTCTAGATAAGTTGATGGAGATAAAACAAGCAATATTGTAAATTGTTTCATCTTGATCTAGATCTTTAATGAGGTCTTTTACAAACATTCAAGGAAAAGAGAGATCCAGGATGGTATTTACAAAGAGCTCTTCATCTCCTGAGGAAGAGTATTTCTGTGGCAACTCCATGTTATGGATACTTGAAACTCTGGTTCCTACATAACAGTTAAGACCAGGGCAAACTCTAAGACATTTCATGGCATTTAGCAACCAAAAAAGCTCTGAATATGTCATATCAGGCCTCAGAATTATAGCTACAATAAAAGTAAAGGAATTATATAAAAACTTAATCTAAATGACAACATGAAAAACTATCAATTCTCTCAAAATTCATTTTAAGATTATCTAAAATTAAAAGTAGCATCCCAAACATTCAACTACTTCCTTAAATACCAATAAAAATAATAACTAGCTTTAGCTCTTTAATGACAGGCTCTGTTCTGATGTAGAGTCCAATTATAATTTTCTTTAGTTTATAAAATTGTATCAGACATAATTAAAGTTTACTGAAAATATAACTTCCTTGCCAGGCGTGGTGGTTCACGCCTGTAATCCCAGCACTCGGGAGGCAGAGACAGGAGGATTGCTGAGTTCCAGGCTTGCCTGGGCTACATAGTGAGCTCAGAACTAGCCTGAACTACAAAGCGAGACCCTGTCTCAAAAAAAAAAAAAAAAAATATATATATATATATAACTTCCTTCTTTAAACACATTTTTCTGCTACATTTAATTTTATGAATCAGCTTTTGCTAAAATTCACTTTTTTGTTAGTGAAGATTCAATGATTATTTTGGTTTTTTAATCAATGAAGGTTTAACAAACAAAAAAAGTTCCCCATAAATACAAGAGTTTTTCTATGAAAATACTAAAATCAATCTGACATTTATTGTTCAATTTAATTATACAGTATTTTAAAGCAGTCCAGTGTGGCAAGTAGCTTTGATGGGATAGAAATAGAAAACTTTCACAGTATAGTAGGAAAGTTTACATAAAGAAGAAAGCCTGATGCAAATACTTCTTCAGTGTGGCTTAAATGATTCTATGTACAGTGAGTGATACATACATACCCATGTTTACAGCAACCCAACTCTTAACAGCTAAGTCTTGGAAGTGACCTACATGTCTATCAACAGAAGAATAGACAAAGAAAACACAATATAATAGACCAGAGATTTAGCTCAGTGGTTCCGGCGCCTGCCTAGCAAGTGCAAGGTCCCTGGTTCAATCCCAGTAACCACATACAACAATACTGGGCATGGTGACCATGCCCACCAGCAATCAGTACCACTACCACAATGCTGGGCATAGTGGCTCACGCCTGTAATCCCAACACTTAGGAGGCAGGGGCAGGAGGACTGCAGAGTTCAAGGCTTGCTTGGGCTACATAGTGAGCTCAGGGCCAGCCTGAACTACAAAGCAAGACACTGTCTTGCGAAAAAAAAATAAAAAATTTATTTATAAGGGAGTACTACTCTGCCATAAAGGAGGCAAATTGAGTTATTTGTAAGATGAACCTACAGTGTTAATTGACCACAATGTTAACTAAAATAAATCAGACACAGAAGCTTAAATACTCTATGGCTTCTCTTGCATGTGAAACCTAGATTATAAATAAAGACCAAAGTAAAAGATAAGTAATAGTAAATAAGGAGATAGATCTTTCTCTATGGGAAAAGTGATCAAGAGATAGAAAGGGGTACACAAGGTGAGGGAGAGAGGATGGAAAAAGGAATGAAGATGTATTGTGTACATGAACCAGCTGCACAAAGAATGCAAACATTATGTACTACAGACATATACTAATAAAAGGGGTTCTATTTACATAACTTAATTCGCATAAAACTTGCCCACAATGCTACTGATGCTTCAGGTGGACCGTACACTCCAGTCTAAATGTTGCTTACCTTCCGATAAATCATGTGGCACATGGCTACGCGTAGCCGCATCCCCGCACACTGAACATGATAAAAGTACAAATGGTGTAGGATGGCCAGAAAGAGCGTGCAGACAGTCAGCACGGTGGCATAGCCGTAAGCTTGGTACAAAGCCACAGAGTCGGTGTGATCATAATTTTCAAAATAATTAATAACTTTCCCCAAAAATAGGGGCTGGATTACTTTGATGCCTTCCTGGAAGGAGAAAAAAAGCACTTATTAGAAACACAAACCACACCACTTTTCTCAACACAAGCTGTACTTTCATTAGTACATGAAAAAGGCATTTCTGATGGAGTGTGACATTCATCACTAACCTAAAAGAAATGCAGAACCGTTTTCCTCTTTAAAACAGACAGTACTTTTTTTTTTTTTTTTTTTTTTTTGAGACAGGGTCTCACTTTGCAGTTCAGGCTGGCCCTGAGCTCACTAGGTAGCCCAGGCAAACCTCGAACTCAGCAATCCTCCAGTCTCTGCCTCCCGAGTTCTGGGATTACAGGCGTGAGCCACCACGCCCGGCACTGTGGTATGTGGTGCTGATTGCTGGTGGGCGTGAGTCACCACGCCCAGCATTGTTGTATGTGGTTACCGGGATCGAACTCAGGACCTTGAGCTTACGAGCGGTACTTTTAACTTAAAGAAAAAATTATAAACTCAAGGTCCATAAAGTTTTAGTGCACTGTGCTTGTCCATAAGGAGCTTGATAAATACTACAACTGGGGCTTTAAAAAGTTTTGGCAAACTACCGAATACATTTGAGCCTAAAACGCGTAGGACAAAGCAACCCAAGAGGAGAACGGTAATTTGTGCTTCATCTGGGAAGCCCCGCACCATTTCCTCGGAATTCTCCCC
>PVIC010028422.1:0-23210 GCA_004025085.1 Thryonomys swinderianus
GACGTCCCAGGCTGATCCACCAAAGCTGCTCACTTCACCTCTGAAACTCCTGAGCGTGTCTTCCATTCGCCGGCACTGGCTGACCTGAGCTCTGGGCTGCAACACTGAGCTCTGCACACTAGCTCGTGCTCTTTCGCTTCACCTTTTTTTTTTTTAAATTTGAATCTTTATTGGTACAAATTATATATACACATCATGATTACACACAATATTGAGAATTTGTACCCGCATATGACACAACTTAATTCTCATTTTTTTCCTATTCCTCTACCCACCTACAACCCCCCACACCTACAAACATAAGCTATTTCCTTTTTTTAGCCATCATATGTTTTCTTCCCATTACTTACCCCTATACCTCATCTCCCTTTGAATATTTTGATTTCACAATATCTACCATATATTCTAGGGCTCATTTTTATCTTCAGTTTCTCACACCAGAGAAAAGATACTATATTTATACACCTGTGACCTATTTATTTCACTTATGAGACGCTCTGGAGGTCCGTCCATTTGAATATAAATGACTCAAGCTTATCATTCTTTATGGCAGAGTAATACTCCATCCACTTTCTAGAAAACGCATCTTTATCCAGTCTCTGCTTTTCCTGTGTCTCCAGTTCCAGAAATGAGATGCCAGGACTTCTCAACTTCCCTTTCACAGACTCTGTATTTTAAAACTCCCTCCATATTCAGGACCTCTTCATTCCTGTTGTCTCGAAAACACTGTCCAATGCATCCTTTAAAATGAAATATTATTCACCAATAAAAATACAGTGTACGGGGCTGGATATTTAGCTCAGTGGTTCCAGCGCCTGCCTCACAAGCGCAAGGCCCTGAGTTCGATCCCCCGTAACCACATACAGTGCTGGGCGTGGAGACTCACGCCCACCAGCAATCAATACCACATACCACAGTGCTGGGTGTGGTGGCTCACGCCTGTCATCCCAGCACTCGGGAGGCAGAGACAGGAGGATTGCTGAGTTCGAGGCTTGCCTGGGCACCATAGTGAGCTCAGGGCCAGCCTGAACTACAAAGTGAGTCCTGACTCAAATCAAAGCAAAACAAACAAACAAAGAAACAAACAGTGTACTGAAGCATAGTCCAATGTAAACTTCAGGACCAGCCCAGGCAAATTAAATTAGCTGTCAGAAAAAGATTACCTATTGCATTTCTATTTATATAAGATGCATATAATAAGAAAATTTAGAGATAAAAATCAATTAGCCTCAGTGTTATCAATCTATTTTTTGTCCTTTCAATTTTTATTTAATAATAATGATTTCCAATTAGTAGGATAATAGGTAATTCTTCTTTCCAATTAACACATGTCTATGATTTCTAAATGTATATTGAACATGTGTTAGCTTTCTCCACTTCAAAATTAAGCCATTTTATTACTATTGAGGGCCTAATGTATTCTGGACAAAGGTACCACAACAAATGTTTGTTAAAACTATTTCATTCTTCATTTCTTTGGTTTTCATTTTTATACCCTAAATATATAAAGAACATACAAAGGTGAGAAATGTCTAGAAAGTGATAAGAAAAGACAAAAATTAGTAAAATGCCCCTGTCAGGACTCTCCAGTATGTATAAAAACAAAATATGAAACTATTTTATGATCTGATTATTATCTCTCATAAAGGGAAAGATGAAGTCTTTTTACTCCAAAAATTGACTTCTGGATAAAAGAGAGAATTAACAGAATAGAGGCATTTCTCCCAAACCTTTACCGCAACAATTAGAAACGTTTAATTATGTTGGCAGCCAGTCAGTTTTAAATTGTAAATGTCCCAGTATCATATCTCAGAGTAAATGTATTTAATGAAATTGTTTTTTGTCTAATGACTGAAGCAAACTTCACTGTAAAACTGTAAGAAAAGTAAGAAGAATTAGTAATCGGAAAATCTCAAAGCTGTATAACATTTTTCTGCCCAAGGAAAGCTATCATTTCTTTGTACTGATTGAAAAAGAGAGGTTAGAAGAAAGTCTCTTAATATGGTAAATTATACCCTTCAATTATTTGTTTTGAGATGGATGAGACTATTATTTTTATTAACACTTCACAGGGTTTCTCTAGCAAATGCCATTATAAAACAATGCAATTAGAGGAAAAAAGTAATTCACTGTGCCACAACTAAGCTCGCCTTGTGCTTCAATTTAACATTTAATAAATTATGTTAATCTAAAACAAGAAAAATTTATATGTAGTAATGAAATAGCTCAGACTTAAAAATGTAAATTATATTTCCATGTGAAAGATTTGGTAGATAATAATTATTTTTTTTAATGTTCTTGAAGTCAAGCATCCGGGTTAAGTATTGAACAAATTTATGTAAATCTCCTAGCTCTAAAATACCAATTTATTATCTTGATGAAAATAGCCTATATGAGAAAAACACTACCATGCTTAAACTAGTATATAATTAGTATGCCATGTTTTTCCTTTCCCTGATTTTTCATTTTGACCTTTTCTGGTATTTTAAAGACATAAAAAATGATAAAGAAAATCTTACTGCTTAATTATTTTATGAATTCACGTTACTCATGAAGCTGTTCAGTTTTGATAGTTTTGAAAACTAAATATCACTTTTTGCTTCCAGGAAGATGGCGGAGTGGTGAGCAGCAAAGAACAAATTGCTTTTTGGGAATGTAACACTCTAAACTGGAATATAGCGGCTCCAGGACAAAAAAAAAAAAAAAAAAAAAGAGGCGGATGGAGGTAAGCGGGTCTCAAAGACCCAGGAAGGATCTGAGGCAAGAAACGAGGTGGGAGGGCTTCCAGCCCTGAGGACTTCTGACGGCCCACAGCCCCCCCCCCCCCCCGAGAAGTGGGCTTGTGGAATGAAGCAGTGGGCACACGAGGTGGCAGCAGCTACTGTTTTCGACGTATATAAATTGGTTCTGGACAGAGAACAGAGGATCCGCACCAGTCACATAAGGAAGCTCCACCCACCGCCTCAAGAGACTGAGGATCACCGAACTAGAGGCCAGGGCTGCCTTGATAGGCGATTGTTCTGAGTCACTGTTGTTTTCTCCTTGAGAAAGAAGTTGAAGGGTCAATTCCTTTCACAATAGCATCCAAAAAAAAAAAAAAAGGACATAAATGAATTCAATAAGTGAATCAATTTGACAAAGTAAGGGAAAGACCTCAACTCTGAAAACAACAGCGCTCTGAAAAGGGAGATTAAAGAGGATATCAGAAAGTAGAAAGACATCCCTTGTTCCTGGGTAGGAAGAACCACTATCATCAAAATTGCCATACGGCCAAAATGACTATACAGATCCAGGGCAGTCCCGATTGAAATCCCAACAGTGTACCTCACAGAGCTGGAGGACATAATTCAAAAGCTCATCTGGAACCAGAGGGAGCTAGACCAGCAGAAGCAATTCTAAGCAACAAGGACATGGAAGGGAGTGTCACAATTCCCGAGCTGAAGTTATACTACAAAGTCACTGTGATAAAAATGAAAATGTTCAAAAGGAAAAGGGACAGTAAGGATAAGTAAAGAAGGAAAAGAAAAATATTTGATGGTTAAAAAAGGAAACAAAGCATATATATATATATATATATATATATATATATATATATATATATATATGAGGAGCAGGTTGTAGGGAGGGCAGGTGAATGGGAAATAATGAGGATCGAGATATGTCATGTACTGGTACAAGTATCAATGTGGTCATAATGTATATATAAAATGTACCAATCGAATCAATTTAAGAAACAAAGAAAATATAACTTTTCATTTGCTTCCTATAAAAAATATTTTCAGGATTTTCAAAACTTAAAGTGCATAAATAAATTCTAGCTTATATACAATATGGGAGGCTCATAATGACAAAAGAATTTAATATTTAATTTTAATGTGTGTAAATATAATGAAGTATAGGTAGAAACAGGTAACCCACAAACAGTGTAAGTATAAATGAATCTTTTCTTAGGTCTTATAAGAAACTGTAAAGGTTTGTAAAGCTCTGGTGTCTCTAATTTTGATTTGTAGACCTAATAATTGTGTGTTTTACACAGTGTTTTCATGTTTAGATCTCCTATGTTCACAGAGAAGCAGTGCAAACAGTGATAATTGGTAATTTGATTTTGTTTCACTTCTGCAGCCAGAAAACTGAATAATATAGAGTTCATGAAAAGGAAGCAAATAGAATTATAGAGGTGAAGAAAAGAAGACTTTAAAAATTCTAGATATGTTCAATGTTAGAATAGAGATGATAGAGGATGCAATTGATAAACTTGAGGAAAGATCAATAGAATTGCAATTTGAAGACCAGAAATTAGACTAAACACAGCTTTAGAGACTTATGAGACAATAAAATAGCTAAATTTGCAGTGATTCATACAAATATAAGATGTATCGCAACTCTTAATGTTAAAGGTAAAAGTATAATCTTGAAAGCAGTGAGAGAGAAATCAACAACTTAAAGGGAACTAAAATTAAAATAGCTGATTTTCTCTTGTGATAAAACAGAAGCCAGAGGAAGTTGAACAAAATCCTAATTACAAAACACAATAAAATAAAAAATAAGTGCCATACATGAATTCTATCTCTAGTTGTCCTTCAGAAATGAAAGATAGCAAAGATTTTGTCAGAAGATGGAAGACCAAGAGGAAAATAGTGTCTGCATAGCCGTAAAGGAGACCTAAAGACCCTGGGGTGACAAATAAATGTCAGTATATTGTTATATTTTACTATTATTTTTATTTTACTATTATTTTAGAGCAAACTAGATAAAAGGTACACAGATTTTCTTCATGTTACAGGTTTCTTACACCTTCCTACAATTTTGTAATTATCTCAAAGTAAAATTATGTAAATGGTGTGCTAATTTATCTTACTAAAGTAATATTAGATCAATTATTTAAACTGAGTTTTAGAATAGAATACTTTATGTAGAGACAAATTGTTATGCAGAAACGTCCACACAGTTATGTGAGAGTCAACAAAACATCTCCTGAAACCCCACAGAAAAACAAGGGGGAAAATATGGAAGAGAATGTGAGTATCCCTTTGGAGGAAAAGAAAAACTTCCCTAAGCATCATTCCATTTTGGTCACCTACTTCAAGGGTACATGTGAAGCACTCAGTCCCTTTATGCTCTACTTAGAATTAGTGCTGAAAGATAATAACTGAATATCTGAGAAAGACTATTTCAAAGTCAGAGTAGAAGAAAAGAAACTGAGAAACCTTCTCTCTTGGTAGGTTGGTAACCAAAATTTGGATTGGTATAAATTTGTGAAATAAACATTTTGATATGTTAAATAGAAAATTCCTAATGGTATATGGTAAAATACACACAGTTTTGCCCTAGTGGTGTGATTTTAAATGAAATTATTATATTTAGTGTCAGATAAAACTACAAAGAGAATGATATTAATCACAAATTGAATTTTAGGCAAGTAATGGATGCTCTCTGAAACTATATATTTTTCCAGTTTATTCTAATGCTCATGGAAAACTTAGGAAATAGAAAATATACAACTCATGTTTATGTCTTATGTGATCTTATATCATCTAATTTAATTTTTCAAAAATAAGAATTGGACAAAATGATGAAGTAGCTACTGAAATATGATTCTCTCAATTCTGTGACTTTGGAAACATTCAGAGTTTAATCCAAACAAGGAATAATACTTTAGTCCTATTTCAGTTTCCTCCATCATAAGAAAGGATGCTAATGTCTCATTGTTTAATTTTAACTCCACTTTCAAAATACAATTCATAGGGGAAATATAATACATGCCACATATTAAAATTCATTAAAACACCATCTTAGAATAAAAGGCAATAAATATGTGGTCATTAGATGAGTGAGTTTCCCAAACAAAAATAATTCTGGGAATGAGTACACACTTCTGCAATGTTAATTTTAATCAGTGGAACTAATTAGCAACCTCAGCTAAGGACTTTCCACAGTAGACTGACTACACACACACAGTGCCACCGATTTATGGGATGCAACGTATAGTATCACAAGGTTCAGGTTGCTCATCATGGGTAGCTCTGTAGAAATTGAATTTATAAATTGTGTATAATTCTGTCCACTGAGGAAATCTTAGTGCTGTTCTCTATTATTTGTGAGTCATGCACCTCTTTTCAGGAGATGCCAGTTTAAAAATCTAGGTGAAGCTCAGAAGTAATCGTTAAGCAGCTCTATTAATAAAACAATATAGAATAATTTCTCCAGGGATCCTAGATAGCATTTCAATTATAATTGCTTATTATTTTGAAATAAAAATATGTATGCAGTTACACACAAAAGACTTTCTCAGTTTGATCCGTCTCACCCTTTCCCTAGCTCCATAGCCGTAGTTTAACTTCTCCCATGTCACAGTAATTATTCTAAATTCCAAATATATCAGAAGACTGAAATGCTGCAGTTGAAGAAAGTGAACAAGAAATCTAGCAGAGCAAATATCAGGAGAAAAATTCATGGACTCATAAGGGGAAAAAAAAAACAACGTTATAGATATAAAACATGATCTAACACATTCTGTCACTGTTGCAAAAGAGGCCCCTTCTTCCCTGCAGACAGCAGATTGGAAAAGTTTTTCAAGCGTAACTCCCCTGATTCCCACTTAAACTCTTATCTAAGAATCTGACTGCAGAGCTAGCTGAACTCAACTTTCAGAACTAGTCACCGCAGAGGTAGATTTCGTGTGCACCGGGGCAAGTCAAGTTACAGGAGAAAATGTGTACCGGATTTTCAGCTCTATAAATTCCATGCTTTTATTTCCACAATTAGGTCTGTCCACTGACTGCAACTTCAGGATTAAAGTTTTAAAGTAAAAGTTTCATGGGTGTGAAAAGAAAAATATTTACAATTCACAATTACCTTGTATTGCCACATAACATTAACATTCGGTATGCCAGTTAAGCAGAATAGATAAGTATTGTCTTAAATAGAGTTATGAATATCCTTGTTTCTATAAAACACCAGAGAAAAATTTTTTTCATGTTTACGAACAAGTAAAAACCATTTGTGTCAAAAGACGAGGCAGAATGGACAGCTAGCTTGTGACTTGGTAAAAACAAGACTCTTTCAGTTTAAAGGAGGATTAAGGGTTGGAATTCCCGACATTCAGATGGGGATATTGTGAAAAACAAAGGTACAACTCTAACGCTTGGACAGTAATAGCCAGCAATAAAATATAAATTGTAAAATTGCTGCGTGGAAGATAAACAGAAAAACAAAAATCTCATGAAGAATTATCTGCCAACAGTAAATCAATCAATTAATAAAATTCATCGATATTTGTGAAATTTTTTTTCACTAATCGCTTTGTAAACATTTTCATTTAATTTACCAATGTTATAGAATTTCTCTTAGGTCTTCTGTATAGATAGATCATCCACAAATTTGATGTTTTACTTCCTATTTTAATATTTATATAGTACTTTTTAAATTTTTTGTCCATCTGCAATATCCAGAATTTTTAGAAAAGCGTTTTAAGCAATTTAATAATAATTGATAATTTTGTGCTCCTCATTTGAATAAAAACACAATTAGATGTTCACCATTAAGCTTAACAGCTGCTTGGTGACCCACCCATGAAAAGATGTAAACAACGTACAAACATACTTTAATTCATCAGCCTGGGAAGCTTGACTCTACTAATTATAGAATAAAATGTTAAGTGGGTTCTTGGTCATTTGGGCTGCTGAAGCTCAGGAACATTTCCTTTCTCCTTTCCAAAATCCTAAATAATTTCCCTTTTCCATTAGTGTTTGTAACTTACAAAAATTGCCAGTTTTATTTCGTAATGTTTGGATATGCTTGTGTTATGTTGAGAAATGGAGCTTTTTAAAGGCGATTGGCTGCTGGAAGCATTTGAAATCCACCAATGAGCTCTCAGCTAAAAGCGTGGGTGTGACTTGGTGCCTTGTTAAAGTAGCGGAGTCACTACTACTAGGTGGGAATGGATTATTGCTCCGGGTTTTCCCTTTTTCTCTCTCTGCATACTGGCCAAGGCTTGAGCAGCCGTCCTCTGATCATCCTCTGTTATCTCATCTCTGCTCCGTAGCCTGCCAACAGTGGACTGAACCTGTGAAGCAGGGAGCCAAAATAAACCCCTTCTCCTTCTGTGTTGGTAACAGGAAAGTGACTAACAAAGCACATCGGTACCAGTTAAGTGTGGCTATGCCTGTGGCTGTGATGAAACTGTGTGGTTCAGAAGATTTTTGGGACCAGTTTGGAGGAGGAGTATGAAAAGGCTTAGATAAACATTGTTCCGCCCTTCACAATATTGTTCACTCTGTTCGGAGGATTCGACTTCCTGTCTACCTAATAATTTAACTTGAAGACGTAATTCTTTTTTTTCCCCCAGTACTGGGGATCAAAGTCGGGTCCTTGTGCACCCAACGTTAGTGCGGTACCACTTGAGCTAAATCCCCAGCCCTGAAGACGTAATTCTTGATCCAAAGTAATTTTCATTCCAAACTTTGAAAGGTTGAGCCCTAGTTTCTTTTTGCATTCTGTATTTCTTGCCAGCCACAAAGTTTGATTTCTTACCATCCTTTACAAAAAGATATATGTATTGTTTGTCTCAAGAAGCTTCTAGTGTTTTCTTGTTATCTTTAATTCTTCACAAGTTTCACAACGAAGTGTCAGAAAGTACATTTTTTGTTTTGTCCTCAGCACCTGATGTAGTAGACTTGTAATTTGAAGTGTTATGAAATCGGTATGTCAAAAAGATCTGTGCCCACGTTTATTACATCACTAATGGTAACAGGCAAGACATGAACCAACCAGTGACCATCAATGGATGAATGAATAAAGCAAATCCATTCTACAAAAAACAATTGAATATTATTCATTTGCAAAACAACATAAAAAACCCAAGGGGTATTTATTAGTGGAGTAAGTCAAGCACATCAAACACTACATGTTATTGCTGACATTAAAGAATAAAGATTTGATCTCACAAAATTAGACCATAGATAATGGTCCCAAGAACATGGGAACTGTGGAAGGAGAAGGGTGGGAGAAAAAGGGAATGGTTAGCCAGGCATGGTGGCACACACCTATAATCCTACCACTGCAGAGGCTGAGGCAGGAGGATTGCTTTGTGTTTTCAGGCCTACCTGGGCTACATAGTGAGTTCAAGGCCAGCCTGAACTGTATAGGAAAACCCTACCTCAAAAAATGGAAAGACAGGGGCAGTTAACAGGTACAAGGAGCAGCTGGATAGAAAGAATACATTTCTGATATCCTATATCACAGTAAGGTAACTATTTATTACATAATTTAAATGAGCTACTAGAGGAGTTTCTGAATGTTCCTAACACAAACAAGAAATGTTCCTCGGGTGATGGATATGCACATTACAAATATGATCACTAGACATTGTATACATTTATTAAACTATACCTTGTAATCATACAAAATTCTCAGTCATTTCAAAAATAAAACAAAGTTCACTAGAAATATGTACATCAGGAAAAGAAAAACTTGTATAAACATTTTAATACTAAATTTATTGAGATTTCATGCATTGAACACAAATTCCCTTTGGCCTTGAGAGTTAAAAAAAAAAGTGGTGCTCAAGGGGGTGTGATGACTCACACCTATAATCCCAGCACTCAGGAGGCAGAGGCAGGAGGATTGCTGAGTTCAAGGTTTGCCTGGGCTACATAGTGAGCTCAGGGGCCAGCCTGAGCTACAAAGTGAGACCCTGTCAAAAAAAAAAAATAAATAAATAAATAAAAAGAGGCGATCAAAGTGGTAGCTATTAGCTTGCAGACATTTATCAGTATGGCAAACTGATGAAGTGTGTCTACAGTTTTTGGAGGATTCTATATTATTTAGTTTAAAACTAAAAACAGAAAACAAAATATTTTGTCAAATACCCTAGTTATCTTACAGTGTAGTTCAAGGAAACCTTCAAATAAATTTCCAAAAGCAAACCTAGTCTTGACGAGGCAGCTTCCTGCAGTAGAGTATCCAATGCATACTATTAAGTAGGTAATAAATAGCTGTTACATCAAGAAGTATGTTTATAGGGCCGGAGGATTAGTTCAGTGGTTCCAGTGCCTGCCTTGCAAGCGCAAGGTCCTGAGTTTGATCCCCGGTAACCACATAGAATGCTGGGCATGGAGACTCACACCCACCAACAATCAATACCACATACCACAGTGCCGGGCGTGGTGGCTCACGCCTGTAATCCCAGCACTCGGGAGGCAGAGACAGGAGGATTGCTGAGTTCGAGGTTTGCCTGGACTACATAGTGAGCTCAGAGCCAGCCTGAACTACAAAGCAAGACCCTGCCTCAAAAAAAAAAAAAAAAAGAAGAAGAAGAAGTATGTTTATAAAGAACTTACTTTATAAAGTCAATTAATTCTAACTAACCTTAGGAGAATTTTTCACAGCTGAGTCATCATTTCGAAAGTATTACTTTCTCTACTCTACTGGAAAGCCTGTATACTCTTTTTACTACGTAGGACTAATGGGCAGCTTTGACAAAGAAATGTTCTATGACAGCTGGAACTGGCATTTGTCACTGAGCAGAATCCAGAGCCAGAGGCTCAGAGGCCACTGAACGATCAGCTTTTTCATGGAATATATTGCACAGTGCCCTGGAAGTCAAGCACCTGGTTCTTCTGCAGTATTTAAGAGGGTTGGAAAAAAATGCCCTCAAGTTTATAAAGGAGAAGAAATATGTGATTGTGATTTATCACTAAATAAATGAATAAAATTTTAATCTTTAAATTTTCAATAATAAGTGTCAAATTAAATACATATTGGCAACATAAATCTTAGGTGACAACTATTACTCTCCGGGAGGCAAATAAATAGTAGAATCAATTTAGAACAAAAGAAGTTGTTAGAACTCTGCCCGCCTGCAACCAATGACCAGGCCACACCTGGTAACCCAAGAGATTTTATTTCAGGAAGGGGATAAAGATGGCCCCGTATCAAAGCAGAGCAAGAAGCACAGGATAAAGGAGGAGATGGCCTTATAGAGACCTAGGGTCCTGGGTTTTCACATCAGAACTGGGTTGATGTGGCTTGGGCCTATCGGAAGCAATGTTCCATTTTTTAGTATGCACCCTGCATGAGGCTCAGTCTCTATTTCTTCTTGCTGAAGTGGGTGTTAGGAAAGAGAAACTTAATGGCTGTGGGGGTGGAGCTACAGGGAGGTGAAGAAATAGGAAGGACTATACAAAATGGAGGGTTAAACCCTATCAGAAGTGACATCAGTTTTGGCAAAACATGGATACAATGGCCCAAACTGGTGAGAAGGAGAGAAGGAAAAAAGAATGGAATTGAAATGAATCTCAGTCCAGGTAAAGAAGGAAGTGAGAGCCTTTCTTACAGAATTTGGGTGTCTGAGAGATCCACATGGTGTGGATTCTGAAATGAAGAAGGGGTCAATTGTGCTTATAAAAGGAAAGGAAAGAACTATCTTCCATTCTCTGACTTCTACAAAGCCAATAAGGAAGGCTCTGTTTCAATTCATTTTAAGACAAAATGATGCAACCTGGGAAATGGGAGATAGGTTTCAGAGACATCACATTTAATGCAGTGGTGGATCTTTTTCCTGAAGACACTTTCCCACACAAAAGGTAGGTAGTGGGAGCTCTGTGGCTCAAAGCCGACTCATTTTCTGCAGGCTCCCCAGGAACCACACTTCATTACTCCTGCAGCTACAATCCTTGCACGGCTCCTGGCCCCGTATATCCCGGGTGGACTGAAACCCCTCTCATTGTAACAAAAAGAAAGTTCTTCTTGGTTGGTCTGTCCTATATTTTACCTTCGGATTGGCAGAATTCCCAGAGGAGGAATTTCTAGCAGTGCTTTCTAATTCTTAAAGTGTGAAGCACGCTCAACACACTCAAAATAGCCCACGTGCATTCTTACACACAGCGAGGCTCTCACCTGCTGTGAATGATCTTTTGCCATTGAAATCTAATGGTCGTGGCTCAGCTTGTCTCCTGTTCATCTTTTTGCCCTGATTTAGCAGTTTTCATCAGCATCATTATTGACAATAGGCAACCCTGTTGGGGTAAATGTATTTCCCAAATTGTTTCCTCTTACCTTTTGCACTTCCTAGTGCTTACTAAGCCTACCTGTGATGTTCTTTAGCATTCTAGATTCAACTGATTATGGAATTATTGCCTCTAAGCAAATTTTCACCAATTTCTTATAAACTCTCAAATGCATCTTGGACATTTATGCCTAAATATACAAAGGAACTAAGAATATAATGATCAAAATTCATTAACTTTTACCCAAAATGCTCATTTGCAATTTTTTATTAAATATCTTTGCAGCATATTTAAGTGTATTTACAAAACTGTTTCCGCATAAGTTATCATTTTATTCTCTGTCTCATGTGAACATAATCAGTGTTTCAGCATATGCCAGAGATAAGGTTTTGGAAGTTTTAACCATTTATCGTTATAACACCTACTTCATCTGCAAATAATAAGAGATCAAAATGTGTCCATCTAAGTTCTAAATATTGTTTAAATTTATTCATATTTATTCAGACCTTCTCATCGCCTCTGTTATTGAACTCTTCTTTTTCCACAAGGATCACTGAAATAATATCCCAACTGATTATACATAGCTAGAAGAGGTTCTGGCCTGCTTTCTGCCCCAGTATTCTTAAGGAAAAAAATCTGAATAAAATCTTCACTGATTTAATTTTATGGATTGATTCTGACCACATTCTTATCATCAAAGTTCTCCTTTTCTCATTTCTTTTGTCTTTTTTCTTCCCTTTTTTCCTCTGCCTTTTTCTTCCTCATCTTCTTTCTCTTGTTTTTCCTTTTGCTTTCATTACTTCCTCTCTCCTCACCAGGATTATCTTGTTGATGTATGACTAATTGTTTACTAGGATCTTATAAATACTTTACATACTTATCTATATATGAGAATTATTGTCCATATTTTTAGGACACTGAGTCTTAGACAACTACTAAGAAAAAAATAACAGCATGTAGACTAGATGTCAGGCTCATGATCACCTTACTTGTCTTCATATACTTATAATTTGAAAATGCATTTTATATTTACTTTGCTTGTGAATTTTCTACCTTTATAAAACAACATCAACAAGAAACTATTGATTTTGTCTGCTTTATCACAGTATGTCTTTGACAGCTAGATAAAATTCATGGATAAAATAGACATACAAATAATCAGTATTAAACACAGAAAGTATAGTTTCAAAGCATCTGTTTTTCATGTGAAATACTTCACTATGCTGGTTAAAGGCACACAGGTGATATTTTTGGGTGTTCATTCTCTCAAATGATTATATATGTGGTGGCAACAGAAGCAAGTATCTTTGTGTTCGCTTCATTTATTCTGCTCTACTTTCAAAGTCACTAAGTAGCAAAATTCTAATTTTAGGGGAAAATGCCAGTAAACTATTTGTTTGTTCAAGGTCTGCTTGTCTTTATAACTTAGAACCAGACACAGAAAGGTGAATTTTACACTCCTGAATAAACACATGAGATGTTCTTCTAGTTAGTCCATCTAAGGTTTCACTGTCAAAAGCCTGTAATCTGCACATCTGAAAGTTCTTTTTACTCTTTTTCTTTTTTTCTTTCTGAGACAAGGTCACGCTTTGTAGTTCAGGCTGACACTGAGCTCACTATGTAGCCCAGGCAAACCTCGATCTCAGCAATCCTCCTGCCTCTGCCTCTTGAGTGCTGGGATGACAGGCATGAGCCACCTTGACAGGCTCTGTGGTATGTGGTACTGATTGCTGGTGGGCATGAGTCACCACACCCAGTATTGTTCTATGTGGTTACCGGGGATTGAACCAGGGACCTTATGCTTGCTAGGCAGGCATCAGAACCACTGAGCTAAATCTCCAGCCCATCCCTTTAATCTTGTAAGGTTTGCTCATTCCACTGCTCGCCTCCCAATTTTTTCCAAATGAGTAATGGTTGCTCCTTTCCTTTTGGAAATCTCTGAGTAAATACCTCTTTTTTCCTCATTTGGTTATCTTTCATTCATCTCTACTTTGGCCTGTTCCATTTTTCTTATTCTGGGCCCAAGAATAGAAGTAACAATGGGTGTGTCACCCTGTTGTTTTCATTGTAATCACAGGTGTCCAAGAGATCAAGCTATCCACCACTAGCATATTTGAAATTCCAGTTATGTTTGTGTACGTTTTTGTTTAAAATATTACATAAATTAATCTTTTAAAAAGTGTAAAGACATATATCTACTTTGCCTTAGCAATTATTTCACTGTAATATAATATTTTCAGCTGATGATTTGACCATTGTGCCTACTCTAATGTCTCCAGTGCCCATGTTGTAAGCAGCTAAGTTACTTATAATTATTGTAGGTAGGGAGACAGGACTGGACCCTGAAAGATGCCAGAGAGGACAGCTGTGGCCAGAGGCTCAGTCAGTGAAGTCAGACTTAGAGAAAAAAGAACTGACACAGCTCCCCCTAAGCGGGAAGAGCAGTAGTTGATTTTCTAACTAGGACTGATCACGGCGGAGGGGAACCAAGACCTTAACCCATGCCTTCCAGGAAATCCTGGTTGAATTCGTGTATGGCTGCTGCTTGATTTGCTTCTCCATTTGATCCCCTTATCATCAGTATTATCTAAGCAACTATGCTTGTCGCAGTCTTGTTGGTTGTCTCTAGTTTTCTTTCAACTCATACTCAAAGTGATTTTTCCATTAGTTCAATACTACTACCTGAGTGACTGCTCCTGTAATCTTATTGGTCGACTATAGTTTTGTCCCACCTTATTCCCACGTGTCTTAGTTAACTTTCTTTCATCACTGAGACAGAATATTTGACACCCAAAGGTAAAGTGGGGGGGGGGTATTTGTTCCTAGAGGTTTCAGTCCATAATTGGCTGGTCCTAGGCATAGCAGAGGAGGAACAATTTATGGAGGCCATACAGCAGCAAAAGCAACAAGAGCGGCAATAGTCTCTGGAGGTGGAAAACAGCAAAAGCAACAAGAGACCATAACAGCTTCTTCCTGCCCCTTGGAATTTATTCCCACAACTTAAAGTCAGCAGTACTGATACCCTTAACCCTAGTCCCCTCGAGTTCAGCATTACACCTTGAATCAATCACACACTCCGGCTCCAGCCACCTTAGAAGAAGCCTGAGGTTTTGGAGGGAGGATATGTAAGCACAAGGTGTAACACCCCTTCCCCCTGTGGCGTGCGAAGCAGTGTGCTCAGCTATCCTCTCAGGACCCTTTCTCCTTCTCTTAGACAGAAGCTATCTTTCTTTCAATACATCCTTCCTATTCTTACCCATTTTTGTTCCTAGAATTCATTCTTTGTCTTTAGGGAACATGAACTCAGTGTGACAGATATCTAACATGTTGGGATTTATAATACTTCCTTTACATTATTTAGAGGTTTATATATCATACAGCTTATATTGAGAATGAATACTTTTAAACATTTCTGAATGAATGAAAGAATACTATACTTAAGAGCTGAGACATTTCATAAATTGAGAGCTATTACAAGAGATAATATGTATTGACTTACTCTAGTTCAAAGAGAGACTGTGAAGTGCATTCTCAATACTTTAAAAAATTCTCCTTTGTCCCCATCCCATGTGTAGTTCAAACAGTACATTGATTAACCATATCTGGCCTCAGCTAAAAAAATAATCTTTTAGGAGTATGCATCTTTAAGCTGAAAGCTTCTGAGCTCTTGATTTCTGGATAAACTTCTTTGGAACTGACTGGAGTAGGTGTAAATAAATATTGTACTACCTGATGGTGATTTTAGTTCTCCCAGTAAATATTATGAAGATGCTTTTCTGTTTAATACATCCATATGTAGCCTTGTTAAAGACATGTGAATATAATTTAGTGACAAAGCAAGTGAAATAGAAGGTAACCCAGAGTTTAAGGGCAATAGAACATATGTCATATGATAAATGCAGCTAATAATTCTTTTCATATTAGAACTTCAGTATGGTAATGGTGAAAATGTATTCAAAAGAAAAATAAATGCTTTAATAAATGACAGATCCAGAAATAACATGCAGGCCTGTGATACTGGTCAGGCCAGACAGCAGGTCAGGTATACTTTATTCACTGCTTCCCTTCAAAGGCAATAGAATACTTAATTAGGTCAGGCTGATAATGGCCTTCTCTGTCCGCTAAAATAAAACCTACAGCCTTGAATGAGATTGATTCCTCCTCTGACTGGATTGGCTGCCTGTTAAATGGGGCGTTCCTTGAGAATTTACGTTATGTTTTATTTATGTTTTCTGTTGCTTCCTGTAATCCCTGGAACACAGTGCTGGTAGCTGAGTTTGCCCAGGTGGGCTGATTACAGAATGATGGCTCGTTACGGAAAGCCCGAAGGAATAGCTGAACCCCTACGGCCCCTTCTTACCCACCCGTTCCCTTTCACTCACTTCAGTTGTCTTTCCCAAGGACCCCATTGGGAAAAAAAATCACAAAATGGTTTTGTTTTATAAGAATTCAATCGCTTCTATATCCAACCTCAACTTGTTCCTCACTACCCGCTTTTAGAATGATAGTTTTCATAGGTCATTTTTAAACACCTATCTCTGCTGTGTTTTATTCATCCTCCATACTTAATTATTGTTTCTTTTTCTTAGTTCCTAGTAGTTACTTTTCTGTCCATATTTAGGAGTATCCCATAGCTATTTCTGTGTAGTATAAATATAGTTCTGCCTCCCAACTGCTGGGATTACAGGAATGGGCCACCACACCCAGCTAAATTCCCTTTTATTGTTTCTGGTTTCCTCTTCACTGGTCATTTTCCATTGGATACTCACACTTGTTTGAAGACAGAAGGAAAGGACAAATACTGTGTCGTTTTACTTACACAAATTACCTAGAATAGTTAAATGTGGAAGAAAAGTGATCATGAACAGGGTTCTAAGAGGAACAAGAAATAAAAGAATTGATCATAGGCTCACTTTGAAAGGGAGAAAATGATTAGCAGATTTAGGTTTTTTGTGATCACACAGTAATATGAATGAAGTTAATGTCACTGAATTGTATCAATTTCTCCTTCACCCTGATGATATGAATGGACTCGTGGCTGCAATTTCTCTCCCAAGACAACTGGCAGGTCACAGCCCTAAACTTACACCAAAACATCAACTACACAAAATATCTCACTGTTATTATTACTAACCTATTGTCCTAATATGTTGATAGTCTTCAGAAACAAATACCATCGTTCTGCTTATAGCATTCTACTTTTAGTAGTGCTAATCATGTAAGACTGATAGATTCAATTTAAAATATATTAAACCACCTTGAACTGAGAAGAGTAGAGACAACAGTGAGTAAAGTAGACCCCTTGACCAAAGCCTTTGGCTTGGGCTCTGTATTCAAGTGTAGACAATGAAATCCCTCCAGAAATATCACAGAAGAAGAATGTCCTGTGTGGAACAAAATACAGTACTTAGAAAACCGCATGAAATGCTTGAAATGTAGTATCAGTGTAAGTTCAATGTTTGAACATACCTGTCAATTCAAAATTATGATTATAAAGCTAGGCATTATGATACATGCCTGTGATTCCAGTGCTCCAGGAAACTGACAGGACAGGACAGGCAAGAAGAGGAAGAGCAGAAGCTTCAAATGTATCATTAAATAGAAAGAAAATTAACAATGTGCCAGGATGTACAGAGAATATAAGTAAATGGATCACAACAGTAAAGCACAATTGAGTATGAAAATAATTAAAACAGCATAGTGATCAAAACAATGTACATTTAAAATAAAAGTGGTCATTTAAATATTAGGTTAGCAGACTCAAACATACATGATATTTAGGGTTAGAAAAAATGTTATTGGCTTATAATCTCAGCAGTCTATTGGACAAGACAGATGGACTGCAAATTTGAGCCCCACCTGGCCAATTTAGCAACATTCCAACTCAAAATACTTTTTAAAAAGTGTGAGGGTCCAGCATGTAGCTCAGCCAAGGGTTCAGTGGCCAGTATGAAAAAAGGAAATTCTAGAACAAGTGACCTTACAAATTCACTGCTCAGAAAAAGACAATTTAGTGATGTGTATAGGGAAGTATAGTATATTCTACATTTTTTTCAGTGGTGAGGAACAAACTCAGGCTGTTGTGCATAGAAGGCAAGCACTGTACTACTGACATAAAATCATGGAATAAACAAAATATCCAATATTAAGGTAGCAATTAGGTAAATAACAACATTCACTTGGCTACTCTACAGCCACAAACTAGGGTTCAGTGAATAACTTTTATGCTACGAGTATTCATCACCAGCAATAGCTACAACAAAAAAGCTTATCACAACACAGTACTGACTAGATAAAATGAGCTTATCAGGATTAAATAAATTCACAATGAAGAAACAGGGACTTCCAACCTTCAAAAAAAAAAACCCTTTGAACAGAACTCAAGAGCATGTAGTTAAATTCCCTTAATTAAAACCAACAAAATGGGTAGTGCTTGCCTTAAAGTTCTGAAAGTAAAATTGAAAGTTGATGGCAATGGAGAAATGAAGGAAAAAGTATTTTCTTAAAATAGGTGAAAGATTATTAAGAAGTGTAAAATACAATTCAAAGAATTTTGTCTAGATACTATTGCATTTTTATTCGTGTAAAGATTTATATGATAAGGCACAATGAATAGGAATTATGATTGACACCAAGTGCCAAGTGTAGAGAAAAGAAAATAGGAATAAAGAAAAGTTAGTGCACTACATCTGCGATGCTGGTATTCTTAGTGACTCTGTGAGTACTTTATAATTCAAAAAATTCTCACACAGCTGAGGAGAAATTGATAAATGTGGCTGCAGCTAGCCTATCAACAATTGATGTTTGTCAGGAGAAAAATGGGAGTATTTTCCCTCTGGAACATTCCTTCAATAAATCACAACACTTAGCTGTTTGACCAAAGCAGACAATGAATCAGCAAATAGCATCACTGGCTGAGTTGCTTTTATATAGTTCAGACATTTGTTACATCAAAACTACTTCTGTTTCTACATTTTGTCCATCAATAATACAGTTTCTTGATAATTCAAGACTCGTGCATGTAACTAATATCTGATAATTAAAGCCATGTTACAAAGGATCAGCCAGATGTCTTTTGAGAGCATTTTGCCCAGGTAATAAATTATGAAATAATGATCACTTGACTTTACAAATTTGTCTTCCACATGAGCATCAGATTTATATGTCTCTAAGTTCCTGTCAGTATTAATAATGTGCACCATTAAAGAACATTAAGAGCAGATAGTATGAAGTGGAAAGGTAAAACAAGAAAAGCCACTTTTTAACTCATTGAAAGTAGTCTGTCTGAAAAGAAGACAAATTCTTCAAAATACATCAATACGTTATATGGTTTAAAACATTGAAAAGAACTCAGCCTACTTAACAATTTTATGTTAGACCTATCATCTTTTTTGTTTTGATGAAATATAGATACCTATATGTATAATTTGTAATGGCTTGTTGCATAATTAACTGTATGTTGACTCATCATATACAGTGAGGCAAACGTGCCTGACTATCAAATTAATTGGAAGCTACGTATTTTAATTCACTCTACTACAATAATTAATTTCAAAGTAATATTTAATTTTAGAATATTAACTAGTGTAATTGACTAGCCTGAAATAAATTTCCTGGAATTTTGGAATCTCATAACTCCTCACATCCTGGAAAAGAACCCCAATCTAACATTAAAAACAAAGCTGATGGAAAAGGTTAATTTTTAAATTTATTTCTTAGGGTCAAATTCATGGCAAACTAGGTTATTAGGAAAAAAGTCTTAATTCTCCCTGCTCTGCTTTGGTCTCCTCCCCTTCCTATATTCTAGAAAACAGAGAAAGCTGAGCCTCATAGATTATAACAAAGAGCCCAAACCTGATTGACATGACACTCTATAGAAGTCAATTGGAATTATTAGTCAATTATTTATAGATGAATGTCACACTTTCTGAAAATGGAAAGCAAGGAGGTCCACAAGAAGAAAACAAAACAAAACACCCCTCCCCCAAAAAAGAAGTTCAGACTACACTAGTAAAGTAAGCTGTATACTTCCCAGTTTTAAAACACTAACCAACCAAAGCTTGGACTGGCAAGTGAATCCTTGGAAGAAATGAAACTTCACTGGTCAATATTCACAATTAAACAGCTTTTCACAATACCTCAGGACATTCTCCCATCCACACAGAATGCTATAGTCATGACATAGTCAAGCGGTCTAGTTTGGCTAAAGTCCATACAAAACTCCTATTAGATTCAAGAGTTAGCAGATACATTTTAGGCTCTCATGGTTTACAGAGATATGGAGGGAGAGACACAGATGGGAAGACACATAGGAATTTAAAATGTTTGTGCATCAACAGAAAACAGCTGGAGGCACTTAAAATGGTGAGCATAAGTTTTAGCTGTGATTTCACCATAATTTAAGTGCAGCTAAAACATCAATCTTCTAAAATGATTATCAAAATTCTTCGGAAAAGACAGTGCATTGTGTATAATGGAGACTGTACAATTATAAATACATATATATGGAGAAACGTGCAGTTGTAGACAAAAGAAAAGTAAGTAAAAATTGATCACAAGGAGGTACGCATTTTAGAATTAGCAAAAAATTACTTTTAAGTAATATTGTAAATATATTCAAGGACCTGAAGTAAATTACTCGTGTGGGTAACAGATGGAGAAGTGAAACAAATTAAGACAGGAAAAAATAAAAAACTACGAAAAAAATTCTTAATGTGAAAATTGCATCAAAAATGAAAATTTCATTGGATGAACTTAACATGTTTGAAAAGCAAAATTAAATTTTAATATGCTAAGCATTAATAAGCTAGACTATAATTTGATATAAACTATCTCATAAACAGAAAAAGAACAGAGGATAAAGTGATCAGATATCTAGTGATCTGCAGGAAAATAGCAATTGTGTAGCATTTAGGTAGTTAGAGCTAAAACCGGAAAAAGAAGAGCATTGAGCTACAACCAATGGAAATGTGAATAAGTATAAAATTTCTCAACACTAATGGAAAGCCTAAGTTTAAAATTCCAAGACTCCCAAATTCAGAGCACAATAATCATTAAACACATTTATGAATAGTATAAACAGAGTGTTAAATACTCAAATATTATATTGAAAATCACAAGAGAAAAATGTACATATATTACATTAGGGAAACAAAATATACAGATGAAAGGCAACTCTTAGAAATAATGCAGCTCCAGAGGTCAATGAAATAGCATTTTTATAGGCAGAAAAGACATTATTAGATAAGCAAGAACTGAACTAATTTATTAGCAGCAGGAGAAATAACAGCTGATTTCCAGGTTAAAGGTAAATGGCAGCAGGATAGTTTTGGATACACAATGCAAAAACTTAAGATAAAAATAAGAAATACAGCAGCTGAGGATTTAGCCCAAGTGGTACCATGCCTACCTTGGAAGCACAAGGACCGGAGTTCAATCCCTGGTACTGAAAAAAAAAAAAAAAAGAAATACAGCTAAGTGCCAAAGATAATATATTAATATGAATGTGTTTCATATAATGAAATAATGATAATACATTTCATTATCATCATTTAATAATAATGTATTTCATGAAATGAATGTAGTGTATTAATAATGTACTCATGTAAATATATTATTTCATTTTAGTTTTGCCTGTAATTTGGGTTTTTAGTCATATATACAATCCAAATTTTTACATGTACATATACACATTTTCATGTGCAGATAGCTGTACAAATACATGCATGTGTGTGTGTATAGTGTGAATTTAAATTGTAGTGTGTAAACTGCTCACCCACATACACTTTTCAAAGTACTGGTGGGTTCAGGTCTTGGACAGAGAAGGTGAGTGAAAAGCAATAAAATGCTTGTTATATCAGAAATTAAGTCAGTGCCAAAAAATGATTGGAATATGTTGGAAAGATAATATTGGTTCTAAGGGATACCTTCTGACAAATTTAGATATAATAATACTACAAATTAGCAAATATTATAATTCATTACATATTATGAAATCAGTATCATGATACTAATTTAACTGAGTAAACAAGCAAGTAAATATGCACAATTAAAATTCCTTTTTGAAAATAATATAAATTAATTGATGTAGAATTGGTGATCAATTTAGAGAAAAATATTGACTCGAGTTTTAGTAAAGATTTGATGTGGTAATTAAGCAGTTTTTAAATATCCGCAAAATAATTTAACAAATGCAAAAGGAAATTAGTAAATTTATAGTAGAGCCATCTGTGAAATCATTATTTTCTATTTATACCTCCAATTCTTTTTTTTTAACTGAATTCTTTATTGGTACATTTTATATACAGCTCACAAACACACACAACATTGGGGAATTTGTACCAGTCTGTGACACAAGTTAATTCTCATTTTTACCCACATGTAAGGATAGAAAATCCAGTCTTGTCTTCAGTTTTTTAGTTATCTGTAATTTCCTCATCCAGGGGAAATTCCCATCCTCTTATTATGGACACCCTTTTCTCCTGAGGAGAACATACAAAGTGCTCTCAGCACAAGTGAATTTATATGTCAAATATGTCTTTATTGATATCATTTTCAGGGCTTTGAGGCTGGAGATAATGAAAGCTACATTAAACAAGTGCTTACATTTCATGTCAAAAAATCACAAATAAGTGCAGATGCATGTATGTATTAGTTTTCCTGTGTTATTTTTGGATATTTTTGTGTGTTTAAAAATGTATCACAGTGGCCGGGAGTGGTGGCTCACGCCTGTAATCCCAGCACTCGGGAGGCAGAGGCAGGAGGATTGCTGAGTTCAAGGCTTGCCTGGGCTCCATAGTGAGCTGAGGGCCAGCCTGAACTACAAAGCGAGGCCCTGTCTCAAAAACAAACAAACAAACAAAAATGTATCACAGTAATGTAATTTTAAAATACAGATCACGTTCTTTCATGCTCCCACTCTGTTCAGTTTTGTGCAGCTGTAAACCTGCTACATCCTCCAATCAGCGCACAGCCTGGAATGTCACGGCCACCCTGACGCGCTGGAAGTTGGAGAAAAACATGAGACTGAGGTTTAAACTTATTTGAGACATGACTTTACAAAATTCGGATTCATTCAACTCTGATTTTCCTAAATGACATATATTTTCTTGTTGTTAAGCCTTTTGTTTCTTTTTTTTTTTTTTTTTTTTTTTTTTTTTTTTTTTTTTTTTTTTTTTTTTTTTTTTTTTTTTTTTTTTTTTT